>JARFXV010000710.1:0-127500 GCA_031761425.1 Cosmopolites sordidus | reverse complement strand
GAATAAACTATATATATATATATATATATATATATATATATATATATATATATATATATATATATATATATATATATATATATATATATATATATATATATATATATAGAGAGAGAGAGAGAGAGAGAGAGAGAGAGAGATTCTAGTTTTGTTCGCACTGTTCAGCTATCTGGTGAACCTTCTGTATTTTTCCTCGAAAACATTTTTTCCTGGGATACTAATAAAAATAATTATAATTATTATTTTGAACAAATGGTGAAAAGAAAACCTAATTGATTTGATATTAATTTTAGAATATTTTTTAAAATAAATACGATACAGAAATATATCCAAGATTCAGATTAATATCAAGCAACATTTTAGAAATCTTGCTATTCCCTGCAGACCCGACGTTTGCGGCAATATATACTGGTTTGGATATCCGCGCATGCTTCCTTTTTCCGCAGTTTTCTAATCATCGCTTCCCGTTGAAATTAAGTCCGGTGCTAGAGCCGCACTCATTTGTGCACGTCGTTTCTCGGCAATTTTAAAATTTATGACTCCATGCCGTGCAAACTGCAACGCACCCCCCACTAATAACTACGGATATTTTGAATTCATTTGTTAATAAACGATCTTAGACAGCATCAGTATATAAAGCGACGATTATGGAAGATTTCCATAATCGGATTTTGGACGAATAGATACGCTGCCCGTTCTAATCTTTGAATTTGTGTAATATGCATTAGTTCGGATGAGGATTAAGCTGCATTGATTAAAACAGATTGACTTGCACGATGCATTATCGTAACCGGTAACTTTGCATCAATTATGCATATATTCAACAATTATTCAGCATAAATATTTGGCAAAAACTGTAAATATACTAAACGAACAACATTTGTTGAACACAAAAACAAATCAAAAAGTATTGTGATTTTTTACGTATTGATACAAAAATTTTATTTTTAAGTTGGTATGACTGTTCTTGACACCTAATCAAAGATTCATATCATTTTCCTTGCATAAAAAGTATTGTCTTTTTCTTCCAGTAGTTCTACAGTACTACTGGATGATGGTCTCCCTTAATTTCTGTCACCACCTAGAAGAGTTTTTACTTCTGTTTGCTAGCGTCTTATCTTTGATAGTTCTCGCACAACTTTCTGGACATTATCTTGCCATATTTTAGCATTTCTGGTCTACCTCTACCTCTATTTCCGATTACCTGTCCTTTTAGGGATTTGTTTATATTACATCGTTTCTACGAGGGTTGTTATTTATATATCCGAAGTTGACAATAATGGTGTTGCTCCATCTGACATATACATCGTAAAGTTTGGCATTGTTGACGTACTCGGAGCGTACTCAGGATCGTACTCGGATGCTATTTGTGTTGTTTATTGACTTGTATATTTCATCTCAGACAAAAAATGGAATTAACTCGTGAGAATTTTCGTGCGATGATTTATTATTTTCGACTTTCGACGTGGATTATCTCAACAACAATGCATCGACCAACTCACTTCGACTTTTGGCGATAAAGCACCACCTAAAACTAGAGTATATCACTGGTTTAGTGAAAGCAATCGTGGCCGTCGTTCGTTCACGGGCGAATTTAAAAAAGGTCATCCAAAAGCGGTTATTGTGCCAGAAAACATCGCTGCTGTGCGTGAACTGTTAACGCGAGATCATCATGTGATTAGTATGACAAGCATACCCAAGATTTCACATAAACATTTAGCCGTGAAAAAGATTTGTGCACGTTGGATTCCACATAATTTGACAATCGCTTGTAATAAAATCTTAACATTTATCTTAGTTTGCCGATTTATTTCACTCGAAATTTTTGTTAAAAACCATCGACTGAATAATTCCAAGTGGAATCAGTTTAATACTGAAGAAGGAAAGTTTATTAAGTGAAGAAAGTTATATTTGTTGGTGATAAAAGTTAAAATCGTAATACACTTTTAAGAAGTTTATTCAAAGTGTGTGTCATCGCTAGCTGTATATTTTTCCCATCTCTCAGGCAAATGGATCTTTTACGGTGGCCCAATCATCAAGCCATTTTTCGACATCTCTGTAATTGTTGATTGGTTTTATAAAAAGTGCGCACCAGAATTTTTGCGCCAGACATTGATGAAAACAAGCGGTAGTTGGAAGGGGTCAAGTCTGATGAGTCCTGTGGGTAGGACAAAAGTTCCCAGTCAAGCGTAGAAATGGTGTCTCTGGCCGCTTTCGCAATGTGTGATTGGGCGTTGTCGTGTTGCAAAATGACTTTTCCATGTCTTGTATCCCATTCTGGATGCTTTTCAATCAATGCATGGTTCATATTGATCATTTGTTGAAGAGCAAAATAATATTCACTATTTCACCTGGTACAAGTACTTGGTATACGACACCCATCTGATTCGGTCTTGCTGTCAATGCTGATGGTTGTCCTGGGTAAACCCATGACTTTCTGTGTGTTAGCTTCTCGAAATAAATCCATTGTTTGTCTCCAATCACGATCTGATGCAAAAAAGCCCATCTTCGAGGACGAGAAAACAAAACTTCACACTCTGTTTTTCGATTTTCACTCATTTTCCTGCTTTCTGCATCTTTAACTTGGCATGCAGACAATCACAAATGTCATCATTCGATCACAACACACATTTGTTTTTGAGTTTGCATATCGCCTTCTTAAAATAATTGTTGCAATTCGACATTTTCAAATTTTTTGGCTTGACCTGGACTTTGTTTGTTTTTCAAGTCGAAATCACCATTTTTGAATTGTTTAAACCAAGGCCTACAATCGTTTTGCATTGGAACATTGATTGTTAGCGTAAGTTTCCACAAGTATACGGCTGCTTTTACTCGTGTTTTTCTTTTGATTGACGATGCTCCTTTTGTTTGATTGCAAATGCTGTTTATTTGGCTCGAAATTCGACATGTTTACCATGCGAAAAAATACGCTAACTCGAAATCGTTTAAACATCTATGGCGTTTTGAAAGATACTGTCGTAGCAACAAAATTACATAAGATATTAGACCGGTAACAGACCCTTGTGTCCAGCGCCATCACTTAAAAAATTAAGAATTCTTAACCTCCACCTCGTATCTATAAATGAAGGCAAATACTTTTGCCAAACAAATACGGTTACAAAGTACAAATACTTTTGTAACACCCTGGTATTTGAATTTCAATTAATGACTTGTTGATGTATATAGACTGTGTACTTTAAATGTCTGAAATACGTCTCTTGTAGTTCATTTTCTAATAGGCAGCTCTTATAATTATTTGACAAACAATTCATACAACATCATGCTGACTAACATAGTCTATTAGTTTTGTTAAAGTTATTTAGTTATTCAGTAAAAGAACTTTAAATGAAGTGGTCTTAATTAAGTAAATAAACGTTGCACAGTATGGAAACTAAAGTTGCAACTGTAAATAACAGCGTACTGTACACTTTTAACTTTATTTCAGACTAAAATTGTTGATGGGCAACCGGAGTTATTTTTCTTTTAAATTATTAAGGCGCATTTATTATGCTGGAGTGGAAAATGAGACCTTTATTAATAGCATCATTTAGGAAGGCGGACGTAAGGTCTCTAATTTGTAGTCAATTTAAGAAGTTTGTTTAACAGAAATTATATTAAGGGGTCCGAAATGAATAGAAATATTATGCTTTTCTTTGAGACTGAGTGTTTTTCTTATTAGATTATTTGTCACTTCTCAGTTAATGAATCTGTTACAACCATGTTTTGAATTTTGTAAGATTGATAAATTTGATAAATGCTATTTTATTTGGAATCATAACTAACTGTCTCTGGTGGGAGTTGGGACCTATGCACTAGGATAGAATATTGTATCAAATGTACCATATATGTTGTATGTACCTGTATATGTTGTACCAATGAGGAGAGAATTATTAAAAATTGATAAACAAATAGTCAGGGGTTTTCTTGTAACATTCGATTGTTTGAGACATTGTTTTAAGTAGGCTTCTCCAGTCTTTTTGGCTTTTAAAATGACTAATGCTCAGTTTTAATTAAGTGGAAATAATACATTTTGGAAACGTTTGATGTAAGGTCATTATTTCCAAGTGTTTTTCCAAAAGAAATTCCAGAGTTGAGTTAAATAATTTATTCGCCTTATTGAAATTCTAGTAGTAGAATTCCATCGATAGAGTTCTTGCATGAACTTCATATCAACGTCGTTTTACCGTTCTCGAAGGGACCAGTACTGAAAAATACATATCTAATGATTCATGCCATTGTAAGCACCATAAAATGGCAAATAATTGATTGATTCGTCCGTTACCTTGTGACCGTACATTTTAACTATGTGAAAGAGAACAAAGCATCAACTTTGTTTTGCAAGCATCATTGTATTTAATAGAATAATATTTTTGAGCGTCTCGAGGATGTACCTAGTTGTTACAATGAAACGGTCGTTACGCTAAATATTATTCTATTAAATATAGTGATCTAAAACAAAATTGAAGTGCGTTCTTTCACATAGATAAAATGGTAAGTTTAAACCTTTTGGTTAACTGTTTAGTTAGTTTTCTTTTTGTAAACAAGAGATTCGAGCAAAAAATGCTTTATTAGGAACGCAGCTCATATCAATTTTTTTTTCGAAAAATTTTATAAATAGGATTATTATAAACGAAAAGTTTACGAAATTGATTCAATCTTTTATCTATTTAAAGAAAAAAATAACAAACATTTACATCTAGTATATATGAACCCCAGTTTATACGTGGATTTGAAAACAAAATTAAGTGAACATTAAAAAAATGGTGAGAGTGTAAATTGAAATGTCCCTATATTTTCTGTTACATATAATATAAGGCTATAAGGAAGTGATCTGCTCTGGCGTGCCGCTTGTCCAACATCACCTTAGAAAATGTGGTAAGATATTCTGAGATACAAGGGTAGTCCCAGAAGTACCCGACCTAACAAAGAAAACACAATAAATTTGGGCAAAAAAATGTCTCTACATAGTCTCCTTTTTGCTCGATTCACTTTTCCCAGCGATGTTCAATAGCTTCGATTCCTTGTTTATAGTGAGAATCGTCGAGTTCTTCAAAATAGCCACCAACCGCAGACTCCCTCTCTTCATTTTTGGCAAATCTTTTACCATCGAGTCATTTTTGCAAGTTTGTAAACAGAAAGTAATCAGAGGGGGCTAAATCTGGAGAATAGGGTGCGTGAGGAAGCAATTCGAACTTTCACTCATTGATTTTGGCCATCGCGATAACAGATGTGTGAACTGGTGCATTGTTTTGATGAAACAAAACTTTCCTTTTTTGCCAAACACAGCCGTTTTTACTTGATTTCATCACTTAAACGCTGCTATAAGTTCGCATAATACTCGCCGTTGATTGTTTTTTCTTTCTGAAGATAATCAATAAAAATTATACCATGCGCCTACCATCCCAAATGGTCGCCATGACCTTGCTTGTAGACGGATCTGTCTTCGCCTTCTTTGGAGCTGATTCTCCCTTTTCAGTCCACTGTTTTGACAATTCCTTCGTCTCAGGTGTGAAGTAATGGACCCATGTTTCATCCATGGTTATAAATCGACGCAAAAACTCAGCTTTATTCCTGAGGATACTTCTCCAAACAATCAATTGAAATATCCTCACGACGCTGTTTTTATTCCATTGTGAATAATCGTGGCGAGTGCTGTATGGTAGCCATTTCCAAAAATGTAATACATGGTATATTGACTGGAAATTTGGACATGAAAGAGCTATGCACAAGATGAGTTCTTGTGCACAGCTCTTTCATGTCCAAATTTTCAGTCAATATGCCACGTACTGCATTTTTGGAAATGGCTACCATGTATGCTAACTCGCGCTCTTTCAGTCGACGGTCATTCAATACCATTTTGTGGATTTTCTTCACTATTTCTGGCGTGGTCACCTTATTTAATCGACTACTGTAATGTTCGTCTTGGCAACTCGTACGGCCTTGTTTAAACTTTGTCGCCCAATATTTTACTGTTGTAAACGAAGAAGCAGACTCCTTCAGAATTTAGCTCCGCTTTGATATCGCTTGAACTAAGACCTTCACCTTTCAAGTGGCAGTATTGTATCACATAACGAAGGCCAATTTTTTTCATGTTTGCAAATTCACTGAGAGCATTCACTATTAATGGCTGCCAAACAAATACTAAATAACGTAGCATCATCAAACTTCTTAAGCTTTATAAGGTTGGTACTTTCTACCATAGTCATTCTTTTCAAAAAAACCACCGCCATTAAGTCGGGTACTTCTGGGAGTACCCTCGTAGGTAATGGAGGTATGATATTCTATACGTCTACTCAAATCACGGAATATGCTGATGATGTAGATTTGATCACACGCCCAATGGACATCATCAAAGAGAAATTTCCAGTATTTCCCGCAGTTGTTAGTTGTATAAGGCTAACTATTAATAAACAAATAACAAAATCCTTCTACAGCAATAATATATGTAGCGAAAATATCTTATATTTGAAGACCTTGGTCACTACTTAGTTGTAAATGTACTCGAATACCCAACATTTGCTGATATATTTTTTTTTTAATAAAGTAAAGCATCATTTTAGGTACTTTTAGGATTTTCAAAAACACAGGACAAGTTTATTCTATATTCATTATTTTATTGAAACCTTAATATGTTTGCTACTCAAGTGAGTATTATGATGCAAGCAACATAATGAGATGAATATTAGAGGTAATCTCCTGATAACGTTGTGAAAAATCTATTTCAGTTAATTCTTGCAGAAAATACCTTTTTCAAAAGTATCTATGATATATATGATCTGTGAGAGTAATATTTTGGATTATAGGGATAGACTGTATATTTGAGATAAAGCTACATGAACAGTCATGGGGTAAAAAAAGGTCTATGCTATAAAGTCAGTTACCTCATATTTCGACATGATCTTTCTGGTAACAGTAAAAAAAGGAATCAGCCTCCAAAAATGCACTACCATGCAACAAGTTGTAATTCGATGAAGATAGAGTGGGCTCTAATAACGGCCACCTAGGTCACTAAAAATAAATTCCGGAATTAATCAATTCAGATCAGATCATTATTTATCATCAACCCTGTATGTCTTTACACTAATGAAACTTTTGCATTTAGAGCACTGAATTTTTAATTACTCTTTAAAAGGCAACAGAAACAGCGAGAGATAACATCAAAACTTACAATGCAAATGTAATAATTATTCTGTGAAGTATTAACTGAGGATGGAAATTGCCTCTGACAATGTAGTTAACGACTCTGCATCATCCCAGCTAATGTAAGTGCTACAGTATGCAATGAAATTGATTCTAAAACAGTGAACATAACAACAATGGTTATACATTGGCTTCATTGGCGAATATTCTGTAGAGGGGATATATATAGTTTTTCAACAAGAATTTTCAATTAACAAAAATGTCTATTTTTTAAATTAAATTCGAAAGCTGGGAGGTTTTTATTTATGTTCTGTGGATATTTATAATTCTGATGAAATTAGTTGTATAAACATATTTCTTAATACAATTTCTACAATTTTATAATAACTTTTCAACACACATCAAGACACATTGAAATTATTAAGCACTTTTCGCTAACCAAATTATCAACATCAGGAGATGATTAGAACTAAAGCTTAACCTACATTGTATATAATTTTTACTTAAACCTAGTGCAGTATAAGCATACAAATTTACTCGCGCACGAACAAAATAAACAAAGATTAGCCCTTTGCCCTTTTAAACTGTTTTTATATTTAGATATTTCAATACTTTTGTATGCATCTAATAATCTCCTCCCTTTACCACCTCTAAGAAATTTTAAGTGGTTTGAATCCAAATTGTAGTTAGTTTCATAATACTATTGGACAACCGGATATCTACCTGATCACTTATATCTTAGTTGTGCCATATGTTTATTAAATTTTGTGCTATTGCCCTTCTTGTTTGACTTTCCAGTTGACACTGAACAATCATTATATTTTGGTTTTTTTAATATTGTCTTTATGATTATTCAATAAATGCTGAAGTTTATTATGTAATTAATATTTCAATTCGACCTCGATCTTCCCAAGCCTTTCTCGCCAGTCGTCTCTATCTCTGACCAGACGTTGCCAGTCAGTTAGGTTTGGTTGCACTATTTTTCTTGCATCATCAGTCATATCATCTCTCCATCTCAGCGTCGGTCTGCCTGGGCCTTGTCTCTACCAGCTCAAACAAAAATGTCCATGTAAAATCAGGAGTCTGTATATTTGTACTTTTGTGACTACAGACAGGTAAAGTTGTCCAATACTACTAAGTTACTATTATCGAGTTTGATGCTTTGTCCGATGCTTGTAGCATTTCTACAGGGCTGTGATGTCATTAACTTTGTTTTTTCTTGATTAATAGTGAGCCCCATACGACTAACAACTGTTACAAATACTGAAAATTTCTCTTTGGTGCTAGATTATCAGCATATGTCGTGATTTGGATAGATTTATAGAATATCGTACCTCTGTTACCGATTTCAGAATCTTTCACTATTTTTTCTAAGGTTAGCCTTCCTTTGCGCCGATACTAATTTCATTCTTTCTCTATGAGCTTTTTTCCTTTCGTCAGACCAAGTTGTTCCAGTCTTCCTACATTTTTCTCTCTGGCCAACCTTCCAAACGTCAACCTTGTGTCTGAAACAGCCTCTATCCTCAATTTTACTTTGTGTAATATTTGCTGATCTTAGGTCCTCTTTAATTGCAGCAATCCATTTAAATATTTCTACTTTAGCTCTACTTCTATTTTCATAAAATTCGACTATTTGTCTAGTTAGCCTATTCGGATTCATCCGTTTTATGTGTCCGTAAAATTTAAGACTTCTTTTTCTCATATCGCTATGTATATCTCTGTATTATTTGATTTCTTGGTTTTCTCGAAGTCGATATGTTGCGCTATTTATTTGTTTGGGGCCTAAGATTTTCCTTCCCTATGATTTTTCTTTCCTTCTTTTCAATGTCCTCGATGTTCCTCTTTCTATTCAAAATGGGCGTTTCTGTCCCATATAGGCATTCTGGCTTAATAACTGTGTTGTAACGTCTCAGTTTTGTGTTTTTAGATAGACATTTTTTGTTGTAAATATTTTGTGTATGTCGCAATACCGTTTCCATTTTTTGACATCTACCCTTATTTGCCGCTTTTCCAACCTATTTTCCATGATTATTTCACGCAAGTGTTTAAATTGAGACTCGTCTGATGTTACCACATTTTGTTTTTAGAAATGGTGTTCTTAGTCTGTTGCAGGTCATGTATTGTGTTTTTTCAAAGGAAAGTTGGAGTCCTACCTTTTCTGCTGTTTCTTTTAGGATATCAATCTGTTTCTGTGCCGTTAATACATCTTGAGCTAGAGCATTTCTCTACCTTAATCCTCTGTATACCAGAAAGTCTGACATTTCAGTTTACACTTTCACCAATTATGTAATAATTACTTTAAATAATTTATCAAATTCTACGTGTAAACTGGGGTTCTATATAATTAATGCAAATTTTTGTTCCATTTTCTCATTTAAAAGATAGAAGATTCTTGAATTATTTTCTAAAATTTTAAATTTTTAAAGTTCTAAAAAAATCTATTAAATTTTTCGAGAAACCACTGATTTTATGTTGCTTACAATGGTATCAATCTGTAGAAATGTATATTTTAGTTCCGGTTCTATCAAAATCCGATCTCCTAGTTTCATTATATATATATATATATATATATATATATATATATATATATATATATATATATATATATATATATATCTATATATATATATATATATATATATATATATATATATATATATATATATATATATATATATATATATATATAAAAGTTCTATTTTAAAAACAAAACAAATTAAAATAAGGATACTAAATTATGTGAAGAATTTTAGCATGAAAAATAAAACAGAAATACTGAAGATAAAGTTTATTTAAAGTTGCAACTCTAATTTCTGAACTTCCTATGTCTGTTTCCTTAATTAAAACTACTCTCATCAAGGATCGCTGCACATAGGAACAACTTCAGAAGCAATTAATTTAAAGTAATGCGGTGTTTATCGATATTAAATGTTTTCGACTGTAACAAATCCTTCGACTGTAATAACGTAGCTTACCAATGATTGTTTTAGACTACAAACCATTTTCATAGTAAAATTCAACAAAGTATACCCACTGTGTTGTACTGTAAAAGTAAAATCATGGGTTCACAAGAGGGTTCCCAACCGTTCAACTCCAAGCCCTGTTTTGGGGTCAAGTTCAGTTAATAGAAGTAATACTGTACGAACTTAAAAAAAAATCGGAGGAAAAAAGGTACAAGTATCATATTAACAACCAAAAAAGCTCCTCATTGAGAGACCGTAAATATTGAAATTATTTTCTTTAGAACTTCATCCAATTTTGTCGCTTACTATCTTCAAAATGCCTCCTGATCTATTCGTAAATTCCGTCAATTTCAGGAAATCAGGCGTATATTTTAAATCAGGTGAATATAGAATGCATTTGATTTGCATACAGAATAAGCTTGACAATTTTCACTTTAGAGACTAAAAGCTGAGAGATTTTTCTATTAGTGTTGATAGTAATCAGCAAAAAATACTAGACGTAAGTGAAATAGTGATGAATACTGAAAAACAAATAGTAGAATATACTTATGACATAAACATATAAACACTGAACACTGAACACTGAAATGAAGTTGAGACCCATACGAGCCAGGCTAGCTGTTGGTAGAGGAAGCATTACATTACCTATCAAGTCACGTGATAAACTTGTCTGGGTATTGCTGGAACATCGCCTACTTCATGTTTGGGGTACAAATATATCGACAAATAGATCGAGCAGTAATAGCTTATTCTCATCACCAGAAGTAGCCAACTTGGTCATGATATATTTTGAAAGTTCTATGAGTTCGTTATGTTGGCGATGTTTTCGTCGACTGGTCATTTGAAAAAAGCTAAGCACATTTTAAAAGCATTAAAATTCCATTTAACAGAAAACACAGTTTTCTATCTCCTTTTTGTTTTACATTAGCTATCTCCTGTTTGTTTTAGCTGTAGCTATCTATCTCCTGTTTGTTTTATATTAGCAAAAGCATATAAAGCAGTTTCTTTTTTTTTTATTTGTAATTATTTCTCTATAAAACTTATCCAGTACCAAACAGTTATTTATACCAACATTTCTCTCTATTCATAGCGTTGTCGTTTGTCAAACTTCGTATAATAAAGAATGACATTTGAATAAATAACTTGGGCAAAAGGCTGTATTTTAAAGCACTCAATTTACATTTAAAATAAGTCTGAATATTTTTACTTTAGGAGCCGAAACTTATTAAACTTTTTCGCTCTTTAATGCAAAAATATAACAATAAAGAAACTGTATCTAGAAAATTAATAATCAATAGGCAATTTTTAAACGACATAAGTAAAACTCACTTTATTGACTTCAGTATTTAATAAGAGAGTGTCAAAATCGAAAAAAGATTGTTATTGAAGTAATTTAAACGGAAGGATAATATATTTTTTTAATTGGATCCCTGATATAATTAACTTTCTACTTTAGCTATAAATTAAAAGTTCTGCATTCGTTTTTTAAAAATCTTATATTAATTATTGTTTAATTTTCTACTCCGAAATAATTAATATGTATTTATAATTATAAACTTATATTTAATACATGATTTTTTTCTGGGAGTGGGCAATACTGTTTTTATTTTTTTTTTTGATAACCTTCTAATTTTTGACATTTTATTCACTATTATACATAATATTAGATGACTACCTACTGAACCAGCTAAAGATTTTCGTTTTTAATTCTTGTTGTATTTTGCAAATATTTTGATAATATACAGCATCTTCAAAGGTAAACGGTACTGATGCAAAATTAAGTACATATATATATATATATATATATATATATATATATATATATATATATATATATATATATATATATATATATATATATATATAAGGCCCGGCAAACGTTGTTCTGCCCTTTTCGATAGGTGGCGCGAAAAAATAGATTATATATATTATCTTATAATTCTTACTAAGTTATTTTTCGTTAACACTTTTTACGATACATAATGATCATGTCGATGATTATGACTTGGTTATGGATCAATTGCAAACCATTATATTTTAACTCTTATAATATAACTCAATTATTTAGTTGATTCATTTATAAATAACCTATGTACCTGTTAGTAATATAATTTTTGGTATTGTGCAAAATGTTATTTAGTTTAATCTTTATTGACAATCTTCGACCAACTATCTGATAAACTTTTTATTCCCCTTTGAAAGGAAAAAAAATTAAATAAAAAATCATTCATGTTTTTATAAGCGTTATTTTAAAATATAATAATCTTGCCGTGTAGTTCTGAAAACTGTCGCTGTAGGAAATTTTTCATATACCTGAAAAGATGGTAATCTGACGGTGTAGCATCAGGAGAATACGGTGAGTTAATTTTTTCATGGGTGATTCAGGTATCCTAAAGACATATTGAAATAGGTCTTTCAGATTAGAAACCGTAAAAAAAAGATTGAATTTACCGTTCTTTAATTTTTTGAACCAACGTTGACATGGTCTGCGATCCAAGACAACAGAATAAACAGTATTAATGACGTTAGGCGTATTGTTATTTTAGGAGTATTATTATATTTTCGAATCTTATTCATCATCAAACGTCTAATTTGCATATTTATGTATCCGAAATTGGCAACAATGATGTTGCTAGGCGATGTCTGACATACATCGTAAGTATAACATTCTTGACTGTATACGTACTTAGAACGTTTAGTTAAACGAACGCTATTTGTGTTGTTCAGTGACTTGAAAATTTCATTTCAATGAAAAAGTGGAAGTAACTCGTGACAATTTTTGTGCGATGATTTTCTATAACTTACGACGTGGATTTTATGAACAGTGCATCGATTAACTTACTTCGACTTTTGGCGATGAAGCACCATCTAAAAAAAACTGTATATCACTGGTTTAGTGAATTCAATCGTGGGCGTCGTTAGCTCACGGACGAATTTAATGAAGGTCCTCCAAAATCGGTTGTTGTGCCAGAAAACATCGATAATATGCGCGAATTGATAAAGCAAGATCATCATGTGGCATACCGTGAGATTGCGATATCCTTGGATATTTGTATGAACACAAAACATACACAAGATTTTACATGGAAATTTAACAATCGTTGAAAAAAGGCTCCCGTCGATTGGTGCAAAAAAATGTTCAAAAAATACAATCGTGGTGGGTCAAAAGCTGTGTATAACATCTACACAGGTGACGAATCTTGGATCTATGCGCATGCGTAAACAGCAGTCGACTGTATGGGTCTTTCAAAATGAGCCAAAACCAACAAAAGTTATTGACGCAAGCACTTCGAATCAAATGGTCGCTTGTATCTTTGGGATAAATAGGCATTTGGTTACAGTGCCATTAGAAAATCGTAGAACGGTCAACTTTGAATGGTATACAACCATTTGTTTACCAGAAGTCTCTGAAGAAATAAGAAAAAAGAACTAGCGATTCAGGATCATTCTTCACCATGACAATGCGAGCTCTTACAAATCGGACCAAACAACTCAATATTTGACGGAACAAAACATCAAGTTGATGGGTCATCCGCCGTATAGTCCTGGGCTGGCATGCAATGATTTCATTTTGTGCCCGTCCGTGAAGAATAAGCAACGTGATCAACAATTTTCGACGCCTGTAGAAGCAGTTGATGCCTTCAATACCTCAATAGGAATAATCCTTCAATACCTCAATAGGATACCTCAATAGGAATGGAAAAGTGCTATGAAAATTGATTCAAACGTATGTAAAAATATAGCGATCGTCGCGGACCATATTTAAAAAAAAAAAATAAAACCATTTTCAGTGATAAATATTTGTTTTTATTTATTATTCTGGATACATAAATAGCAACCCTCATATGGAACTTATAAACACTTATAATTAACGAATTATTAATCTATATAGGTGATATTATATTAAGTTAAATTATTTAAAGAAGACAATGTTTTTAAAATTTGAAAAAATAACATCATTACTTGGGTACACCTAATACTAACTGAAACCTGTTAAATGCATCGAAATTGCTTGGAAGTGTACTTTTAAGAATAACGAAAAATCATTTTATACTAACGAGTATTATTAGAGTTGTTTTGTAACAATATATCAAATATTAATTATTATACAGTAACAAGAATTTTTCTTCTTATATTACATTAAGAAAACTTTATAAAACACACATTAATTTTATTTTTCCCTGTAAGAAATAAAAGAAAAACTTGTTGGGTACGGAAGAATTATTTCCATATATATTTCTTTCGATTCATCGCTTTGTCTGTTATCAAGGTTCGGCTAAAGAATGGTATTTGAATAAATATACTTCAGAAAAAGTCAGCATTTTAAAGTATACAATTTACATATAAAGTAGGATGTGATATTTTCACTTATGTAACTTTTTTTCAGTAGAAATAGAGTAACAAAGAGCAACAAAAAGGATGGACTTCAGCAGCTGACTGTTAATATAAATCCTAAATTAATTGCTTGTTTTTAGGGTAATTAAAAAGGAAGACAAACATTTCTATTGAACTGTGTTCCTGATGTAGTTGACTATATGGTTTAGTTTCAAACTAGAGATATTAATTTTTTTTTTAATTTGGATTTAGTTACTGTTAACAAATAGCCTGAAAAGGTATTAATTTTATATTTACCTAAGCTAGATTGCATTTCAAGACGTTTTTTGTCATTATAACGTAATATTTCATATTTTAAGGAGATACGAGCGAATCTTATGGAAAACAACGAGTTACCAAGTAAGACTTGAAATTCGGTAATTGTGACAAAGGATATATAATTAGGTATATACCTATTCACTGTCTAATTTTTTAGAAAAATTATATGAAACATTATATTTTCAAGCGTTATTATACATAGTCTCTCACTGTAGAATAATTTTCAACACGGATTTTTCAATTTTTTTCACTATTAATTTTCCATCTTTATAGAATAAAAAATATTACATGATATTAAATTTAATATTTGCAGAATGTTGTTGTATATCAATAATATCGGGTTATCGATATAATTATTTAAAAAATTGAAATCAAACTTTTTTTCAACTTTCGATTACTAACGAAACACTCGAACAAAGGTCTAGTAACGTCGCGCAACCAGCTGAGAACAAAGAGTTATAGTTAAAATATATATATAAACAAAACATCCGTATAATCTAAATTAAAAAAAAAAAACTAAACAACTATGTATAACATTTCTAAATTCAAGGTTAAAGAAGTTATTTTTCTTTCAGAATTTACTTTTGTATCTAGAATGCATATTTTTTTAATATAAATTTTCTACCTTGTAGCGTCAAAATTCTTATACATATACGCTATGCAAATTGTAACGCTGTGCAAAATATCAGTTTAGTTAGTGGGTTAAGTGCATGAGAACAATTGAGTAAAAGATCTAGATCTCGAGGTGACAGAGGTCGTTCGCGAAGTCGAAAGTCGCAACGACGACGCGAAAGTGTTTCAAAGAAATATACAGATCACACGTCGAGGATCCTAGGCATATCACGTTTGAGGACGCGTTCCCGGTCTATCAAGACCTGGACCCGATTATGCTGAATCGGTGTAGCTGTGACATTGATGGCAAGCGAGCTGTATCTTGTTAATACACGGTATTCATGATTCGCTAATTCAAAATGGAGCAAGAACAGGGCGATTCCAAAAGGGAACAGGAACACCAAAAGATCTATATGAAGAATATCTATCCATTCTACAAGTTAGTGAGCCTTCTACGTCGGTTCAGAAACAGGATAACCGATAAGAAACCATGGATGTTGTGATTTACGTAACAATTGCAGAATAAGTCAAGTAACAATGTTTTCTTTGGTGTGCGTGCTTTAATTGTGGCCAAAGAGGACATATTGCAGCAAAGTGCTCAAAACCTCGTGTTGAGTGTAAAAGGTGCAAACTGTTGGGGCATAGCGAAAACCAGTGTCCAAAAAGTAAGCAAGAAAAAGCAGGGGGTAACAAGCGAGTTTTCTGTGCAACGGCTACTCCTCGAGCCAACGAGCAAGTAGAGCGGGTAAATCGAGTAATATAATCCTCTTTATCGACCAGTGTGGATGACGATGTGCATTGGGATAAGTCCTTAGCTGCAGTTAGATGGGACATTAACCCTGCGACGAGCTCAGTGACTGGAAAATCGCCTTACGAGGTATTTTTTGGTTATCAGCCCCGAGGTGTTAATGACGCTTTTTTGACTGACGAGGTCTGGGACGACAAGTCTCGTGACATTCCATCTATGAGGAAGGAGGTGTCGGAGCATATTGCTGAAAGGTAGCAAAAGCAGAATAAATCGTACGATAAGCGGCATGCAACAGATCAGATCTTAGTCCAGCGAACAAAAGGTTCAAACGATGGACAAAGTAAGAAACTTGAACCACGTTACTAAGGGCCCTTCACTCTAACGACAGTGTTAGATATCGATCGTTACGTGGCTGAAGATTTAGCGGGCGCAGAACGCTGCTGAACCGTATATAGAGCGATAGTTCCCTCTGATAAAATTAAGTTATTCACTACAGTCGTGAGTTCTAGTTAGTCAGTCTACGAGAATCCATAACTGTTATTTTATGTATTTACTTCTAATATTTGATTTTTTTGTTAATTCACAGGTTTTTGTAAGAATGGCATTCACGAGGACGGAAAGGGAGTCAGGTATGGTCGACTGTAAACAATAAGCATTAAGGACCAAAAGAAAAGAACGCCATGTCTATAGCACGAGGTACCATACAGACAATAACTCGCATTATTTCACGTACTCGGAGACCCTTCCCACGGCCTTCTATAGACGGGTTACGTTTCAATTTTTCTATTGGAACCTTCGGTGTGAAACATTAAACTCAAAGAGATTTACCACTAAACACCGAATAATTTTTTTCTCGAGTTCTAAACGCACGTTTCGCTAACCATGCTAGCATCATCAGGAGATTATTTAATCTGGTTACTTTTGTTGTATTGTATGTATCTATTCAAGATACATACAATATAATATATATATATATATATATATATATATATATATATATATATATATATATATATATATATACCTGGCATAGGCTAATTTTTTTATTTGAAGTGATAGACTAGTCCTTCCAAATGCAAAGCTGTAGGAAATAACTTGACTAAGAAAAATTTATAAACAATGCTTTTCGGTGTTGCCAGATTTCTTCAATAGCTACTAAAATAATATTTTTTAAAATGACAACACCATATTTTTTTAACATAATATGACAAATCTTAAAATTCGAAATAAAAAATGTTTTGTTACATTTCTTTATTGGAGTTTTAGAACAAATAGCAAAAATAACTAAAATAATCTGCAGTCGGTAGGAACTAAAAGAAGCTAACATAGCAATAGTAGGCCTTGGAAATTAAACAAAAATTGTGTTGTTCGAAAGGAGCCATCATTATTGTGCTGTCATTGTGTTATATGAAAGCTGTATTTGAGTGTGTATAAAAATAATGTTTTAATTCAGTTGCTAGGATGAATCAGTTATTTAATTAAAAAGAGAAAGTTGAATTAATTTTTCTTCATGTTGGTGGCTTAACACCGAAAAACATGGTTTATAAATTTTTCTTAGTCAAGTCCTTTCCTACAATGTTGCATTTGGAAGTATTAGTCTCTTACTTAAATAAAAAGTTAGCTTATGTCTGGTTTAAAAAAAACACTGTTACACTGTTGTTTTAGTATTATAAATACAAATTGTGAATTTCTGTAACTATTTTAAGTTTTAGGAAAACAAAAAAAAATTGTCATTACTTTGACTCATAAGTATCGCTCGTACTTCCTTAATCAAACTTTCTTACATGATTATCCAAATGTACCCACTGCGCTATCTCGCCGTTTCTTGTCAATTAGGTCTCTGATAATTAAAATCGAATAAAATAATTTTTTACTTTGTTATCTATCACTTTTATTTTTAACCTTGTGTGACTATAATTTCGTATAACAATGTTACATTATCAAACTTTAAAACTGATGTAAATGAAAATGATAAAATAATAAAAACTTTGAAAATGTAACATTGTTTTATGAAACTATAGTTACACAAAGGTAAAAAATAAAAGTGATCGATAACAAAGTAAAAAAATTGTTTTATACGGTTTAAAAATGAACTATCACAAAGTAACGGACAAATCAATCAATAATTAATTAAATATAGAGTCAGGACTCCGCTAATATAATTATTATGTAATCAGTATGTTCAGCGGCGGTTCGAAGGGGAAAAACAGGTGGGGCACGTATAACCAAATTTTGGAATGGGGATAGAGAAATGCGTCGCAACCAAAACTTTTACATTTCTTAGTATCATACTCACACTTTGCTGTGTAAAAATACGAGTGTAACTGTCAGATATCAAATTTTCATTTAATTTTTTAATTTTTTAGGTATTAGGCATAAGGGCACATACCCATGTGCCCTTATGGACCAACCGCCACTGAGTAAGTTCAAAGATTTTTTCATTATTGTATTGCACTAATTGAAATAAGAGTAAGAAAAATTACTGAACTAGATTTTGCGATAAGATTAAATATATTTTAGAGGTTTTGTACTTTGTAGTATATCGTTGAGAGAGACTTAAAATACTCGCTATACCATTATTTACACTTAGAACTTTACTTAGAAGTTTATTTATATTTGTTTCTTTAATCAAGACTACTGCATTAAGGATTCCTTTGAAGGAAACAACAACTACTAATTAATATTTAGTCTCGAGATTTTCTTAAGTCTTATTTTTCCTTTACTGCATTAAAGAAATCTTGTTAAACCGCGAAAAACTACTTATTTCCCAGGGGAAAAATTTAAGAAAAATATCTTCATTGTGGAAAATTTACTTATTATAGCGTTTCTCTCGATTTATCGTTTTCACTATTCGTTTTGATTCATGCGTTTTTGTTTGTCTTGTTTGTTTGGTTATTATATATATATATATATATATATATATATATATATATATATATATATATATATATATATATATATATATATAAATATATATATATATATATATATATATATATATATATATATATATATATATATATATATATATGTATATATATATATATATATATATATATATATATATATATATATATATATATATATATATATATATATATACAGGGCACGAGGTTAGCTTGTTGATTCTTATGATAGCTGAAGGAATTAGATTAGCTTTCAAAAAGACCAACTAAAAATGTCATCATTAAACTACAAAATAGAGGAAAAGAAATTGAAATGTGCTGGTTATTTTATGAGATGTGATTGGATGTAATCGAGGAGGACGACTTAGAAAAACATAAAACAGCTTCGTGGTTGAGGTCTTAAAGCATGGAGCAAAATCGTGGTAAGAAGTTAATGCGTTAGCGAAAAATAGAACAGAGTGACTTAAAATACCAGAGAATGGAAATACGAGTTACCTCGATATATCCGAGAAAAGGAGTACTACATATTACGACGATGATGATGAAATCGTGTCTTTTTTTTTATTTTGGTACAATGTAAAAACGATACAGAATTATCTTGTAAATTAATGTAACTCAGCAGAGAATATTGAATTACTTAAGAAATAATACTAAATGCAATATTATTTTCAAAAGAAAATAAGAACAATTTTAGCTCATAAACTTCATCAATTAAATATTAATTTAATAAGAAAGTGTCGAAAGTCCCGAATAGCTTATTAACGAAGAGAAGGATATTATTTATTTATAATTGGAGGCTCCTGATTAAATTAAATTCGTAATTTAGCTACAAATTAGACAGTTTACAATCTTTTATTTCAAATTCCATATCATTTTTTTGCTCAGATTTTATATTACTCAGTTTATATTATAATTAGCTAATATTCTATACATTTTGCTCACTGTTTTCAATATTTTTTGCTAACTTTACAGACTCTTCCTTGTTTGAGGTTGTAGTTTTTCGTTTTTGCTAGTCTTCTGATGTTTTTTAACCTAATTACTTTATAAAGTTTTTCGTAATACATATGATTAAACCTGTTTCGTATTGAGCATATACTTAATTATTTTAATTTGTAAATAGGTAGTATGCATATCAATACTATTACAATCTTGTAAAATTTATTAATTCATCAGGTTCGGATAACATCAATTTTAAAAGACACTCTATGTAGCTTTCTCTCGAGAAGGATATAAAAAGATATGCTATGTCATTAATTTTTACTTGAAACGCTTTTCCTTTCAAATTTTTTATGTTTGCTTTTTTAATTTAGACAACTGTAGTAAGTATTCTTCTGCAGGCAAATATCAAGTAATAATAATTAGCACTAATTAACTAATGAGATCTTCTTTGGTATGGATTTATATTTTGTGTTATATTAAGTAAACTTTATAATACCGCGAGAAATTTTTTATTTTCTAAAATAAATAAAAGAAATTGTGTACAAAATAATTAATATCAATGCAGGTATTTCTATCTATTTCCCGCTTTACTGGTTGTCAAAAGCTCTTTGGTTAAATAATGATATTTGTATAAATATATCTTAGAAATCTATAGTTTGAAGCATTCAATTTACGTACAAAGTAAATGTGAATAGTTTCACTTTAGGAACTAAATCTTTCGCAATTGTTTCAAGTTTGTTTTGTACATTTCCAGAATAAGAATAATATAGTATTTGGCAAAGTTATTGAGGTAATCAATACCACGAAAGTAAATCAACCTCAATTTAAAAAAAGAGAAGGGAAATTCAGGTCATGAATTTTATCAATTATATTTTAATTTAATAAAAATGTGTCAAAAGTCCTAAATAGCTTGTTAATGGGGTGATTAAAAGGGAACGATAATATTTCTTTTTAATTGGACCCCTGATATAATTAACTTCTTAATTTAGATACAAATTAGAGATTTTTATGATGCTTTATTTAAAATTTTATACATATTTTTGCTTAATTCCTGTTGATATAACACGTACAATAATCTATAGGGTTATATATCATTTCATATATAAATCATTTCATATTTTTATATATTTTGTTTAGACATTTTGTTAATTTATAATTATAATTTTCTAATTGTACCGACTGCTCCTTTTTTGAGTATATATATTTTAAGGTTTTTGCTGCATTTCAGATTATTCCGATTGACTTTTGATGTCTCTTAGTTCAATTCTCAATGTTTCTCAGGCTAATATTTTTTTTTGTTTTAGAAAACATATAGACTATTGAAATATTTAAATAATTTGAAATCAACGCAGCGAAAATAAAATATAAATTTTTAGGTTGTTTTCTTCTTTACTAAAAGAATGTTAATGACATACTTTAGAGACTGTTAATTAACATCTATTTTGGTGAAGAAATGGAATAGGAACATAATATCAGGACAGGAAAGAAAAGTTATCGGGAAAATTGATTGAAGTAATCAGTGTCAAGAAATGATATCATATAAAAATTACTTTCGAACGGAAAATGGAAAATTCAGTCCTTGGGATTCATCAGTTAAATATTAATTTATTATATAAGTGTCGAAAGTCCTAAAGAGCTTATTAATGAGGTAATTAAAAGGGAAGGAAAATATTTCTTTCCAATTGAGTCTCTGATGTAATTAGCTTCTTAATTTAGTTACAAATTAGAGGTCTGACATTTCTTTTCCTAAAATTTCGATTTAATTACTACCCAGAGATTGCCTGATAAAATTATATTTTTTATATATTTATCTAAGTAACTTTGTTTTTTTAGGAAGTTTTCTTTCATAACAGCGTAATATTAAAAAATGTATTCAAAGGTTTTTACATTACTAACCGAATGTACTCACTGCGCTCCATCCATTTTTTTTTGTTTTTTAGGTTTTACTGCTTTTGAAACTGCCCGTCCATTATCCTTTGTTGCTTCTGAGCCATATTCTTTCATAAATATTTTAAATAATATATATATATATATATATATATATATATATATATATATATATATATATATATATATTTTTTTTTTTTTTTTTAATGTGTCTTTATATTTAATTTAATGTTATGTTTAACTTTCTTTGAGGTGTTGTTAAGTAGCAGCGTAGTTAAGTATGTTAAAAAATAACATATGTCGTGTCTTTGGGCATATTCTAGTCGTTTTTCCTTCACTGCTTGATTCAATTTATTCACTTGTTGTCGGTATTATTTTTTCAACAATTATCGTTTCACCAGGTTTCAACAGTTCGTAATACTCAGCCCATCTACTATCCCACCGAATATACAGCAAAGTTTTCTTTGCATGTATATTGCCCATTGGTTGTGATGTTGAAGGCTGGCCTGAGTCTACCGATGATTTGTTATACTTGGGTTGTCAAAATAGATCCACTTTTCGTCGCCTGTCACAACTCGATGCAAAAAACCTTTTCTTTTCTGTTTAGCAAGCAGCATTTCAGTGGTTCAAGTGATTTTTCGCCTTTCAATGTCTATTTTTCAATTCATGTGGAATCAATTTTCCTTCCTTCTGGATCTTTCCCAATGCTTGTAGACGTTCGGAAATGGTAGATTGGGCAACATTCAATACGTCTGCCAATTGTTTCAACGTAAAAGTTGAATCTTCATGCAATAATGCTGGCAAATCTGCATCTTCAAACGTTTACGGCTATCCTGGACGCTCTTTGTCTTTCATATCAAAACTTTGTAGCTTTTAAACCATCGTGCAGAAGTTTTTTTGGGTTAGAGCATGTTCACGATAAGCTTCAATCAACAATCGATAACTTTTAGCAGCCGTTTTTTTTTTAAATGAAAGAAAGTTATTAAACTTATAGTTGTAGTTAGTTATTAAACACATGTATTAGTAACGCCAACTGTTGCGTTAAATCGACATTATTAACCGAAACACCTATTAAATGGAGTAATTAAGCATTATTAAGAGAGTCTCCAGAACCAAAATACCATTATAAAACATTAAAAATATTCTAAGTAGAGATTATTATTAATAATAATGCGTCAAGCACACTGGGAGGTTGGCATCTCCTGTAATCCGGCGACTCGAAGATCGAAATGAATCTTATTACTGTTAGTACTTGGATGGGTGACCCATCAAAGAGAAACCAAGCTTTTGTACTGCATTTCAATAGGTAAAAGTGTAAAATCCGACTAAGGAATTGCCCCACAATCACGCCAATTAGAGACTGGGCCAGATGCCTTCTCAGAGGTATTTTAAGTAAGGTAACTCGCCAGCCGTTAGGCTTATCGAGAGACGAGGTTAAGTACAAAAACCCAGGGTTGATAGCTTGAGTGGGTTGCTGACAGCTATTAATCGGTAGCGATGACTGTGGTTCGGAATTCACATTAAGCTACAAATCCAGTCAATAATAGCACTATGGCCATGCTTTTTTAATCATTTAAAAACATATGTCTAGCAAACTTTATAACAATGCTTTATAGCAGAAAAATTATGGGTGATAGAAAAATGTGTACACTGTATTTTTTTGAAGTTACAAAAACTAAACTCATTATTTTAAGTTAAGTATTTAGATTATTGATTGATTGTCCGTTACCTTGTGATGGTTCATTTTTTAAAAAGGAATAAAACAATGTTTACTTTGTTATCTATCACTTTTATAATGTATAAAAATGATAGGTAACAAAGTAAAAAATTGTTTTATTTCTTTTTAAGTATTTAGTTTACAAGTGTTATCTATATTATTTTTTTTAATGTTGACTAACTACACACCACTTATATATTTTTTGTCTACTTTGTGCTCTTTCCGAATCAAAATACTGAACCATGTTATGTAAATTTTGTCTTCTAAAGTGAAAACAACTTTATATGTAAATTGTATTCTTTAAAATACAGATTTCCTTTTCGAATTTAGTTATTTAAATAAAATTCTTTAACGTACGAACTTTGAGAACAAGAAAAACGACGAATCGAAAAGAATGTCATTATAAATAATTCTTCGACACTCAGTCAGTTTTCCCTTATTTCTTACAAAGAAAAAAGTTAATAGTTTTTTAAAGATTTTATATAGAGTAAAACACCTGTAATGTTACACACTTATAACATACCGAATAAACAAATTCGGAACTTTTTAATGGAACCTTGGGAACCTTCAACTGATTTCGTTATTTTTATAACGTACTGGCTTATTACGTACTTCTGAAATAAAATATCAAAATGTTCCCCTAGATAGCAACAATTTATTTTTAATAAACTTTCTCAGTCTAGACGATGTCGGCCAAACATCGTGAAAACCCAAAGACCTCTTAGTACTTAAATAGAAACTTTCCACAAAAAGAATAGTACCCTTTCTATAATTCTGCTAATTTATCAGAAGTATATATATATATATATATATATATATATATATATATATATATATATATATATATATATATATATATATATAAATATGGAGGAAGATGTTAAAAAGAAATTACACCTGCGTTCCACGTTGGTGCTTTGTCGTTTCCCCATCCGCCATCCAAAGCGCCATGCTTGATTACGGCTGAAGATCCAGAAACCGCTCCTGGGAGACGCTCGCTGGCGCTTTGGATGGCGGATAGGGGAACGACAAAGCACCAATGTGGAGCGCGGGTGTATTTTCTTTTTTATATATTTAGAGAGCGATTATCAATTTTCTTGGGGTAGAAACAAATTTTCTACCCTACTACTACTACTACTACTAAGACGATAAATTTAAAAAACCTAATGTAATATATAGAATTCAGTGTAATTACTGTGATCGAACCTATATAGGACAAACATCAACAGACATTGCAAGACAGAATTACCAGACACAAAAGTGATTATAGATTGCCGAGAGAGCATATGTCGGTACCCTGATGAGTCTAACCACCAACAGACGAAACATGTGCCCTCTAATATCAGGGATGAGCGGGGCTAACCACCCATCCCTCCCAGGTACCCTGAAGGTACCCTTTTTAAATGATTAAAAAAGCATGGTCATAGTGCTATTATTGACTGGATTTGTAGCTTAATGTGAATTCCGAACCACAGTCATCGTTACCGATTAATAGCGGTCAGCAACCCACTCAAGCTATCAACCCTGGGTTTTTGTACTTAACCTCGTCTCTCGAGAAGCCTAACGGCTGGCGAGTTGCTTTACTTAAAATACCTCTGAGAAAAATAAAATACTTTAAGTCAACAAGATTCGAAATGGCACCCTACAACTGAGGCGAAACCGAAAAAACCAGATTTGTAGAACGAAAACCCCTGGATTTTGCATCACGATAACGCAGCATCTCACAAGGTTATCATTGCGAACAAATTATTGACAAAAAAACTCACTCAACAAAAACCATTGAATAACCACCATATTCATCTGATATGGCTCCGGCCGACTTCTTTCTCTTTCCAAAACTCACATTACCACCAAAACTCACAACCCACATTACCACGAGGCACCCGTTTTCAGCCGATAGAAGACATGAAAGAGAATTCGCAACGAGGACTGAAGTCGTTTCCGAAAAATGCGTTTAAAAAATGTTTTGGTAATTGGATTATTGTTGGCATAAGTGTATTATTTGGAAAGGACTCTAGTTTGAAGGCGATACAATAAATTTGGATAAATAATAAATATTTTGTGTTTTATTGACTAATTCCCGGCAGTTTTTTGACAGAATGTATGAGGAGTCAATGCCTTATCTTGATTTCCAACTTTAATTCCAAAATCAATTTCGTAAAGCTTTATAACAAACGTGGTGAAATTACATTTTTACGATTTAAGCGTAAGTTCTTCACACACACAACAAACACTGTTGGTACTATTCAACCAGTGTCCAGGTACTGTTTTTAAAATTAATCACAATCAAATTAAAATATGAAATATAAATGACGTAGGACTCAAAAAAACTTACTATTCGCGACGTAGACATACTACAGATTTGGAAGCCAGTAACCTAGAACGCAATTTATATTGGAAGCATACTTTGTACCATAGAGTTAATAAACGAGGGACGGATATGAAAGAACGATAAGAGAATCTCCAGAACCAAAATACCATCCTAAAACATTAATAACAACATTCTAAGTAGAGGTTATGATTAATAATAAAGCATTTAGCATGCCGGGAAGTAGGTATCTCCTATAATCCGGCGACTCGGAGATTGAAAAAAAATTCCGTTGTTTCTGAATATTTTTAATATTCTCCGCAAGCCCACTTGCAACTTTTCAGGCTGTTTTCATGTTTCTCACTATATACTGCAGATACACGCCGTGACTTGATGTGAAGATACTACATATTGCAAAATATAAATTTGCGTATTACAAAAAATTTATGGATGACAGAAAAATTGTTTCAAATTAAGTTCAAAAATTTAATTAAATACCAAAAAATTGCTAAGTGACAAATACTATGTTTATCAGTGTAAACGTATCTTTCGTATAATTAACTCTTAAGTGAGCTGAAAATTAATGATTTCATAAAATTTACAATGAATTATTGTTAGAATATTCAATTGGTATTAATTATTAGTTTCCTAAATAATAAAAATGTTCAATAGGGTATAATTAAAGTTAAGTCAAAGTAACTCAAAGAAAATTTCTACGTTATGGAAATGTTCAAGGGGAAAGTTGAATTGGGTCTAAAAAAGAAAACAATAAAGTTCTGCTTTCTGTTTATGTGAGGTATAAAGCATAAAAATTCCATTATATTTTTGTCATTTTCAAGATTACTACATAATATGAAAAACGAAAATGGAAAATAACGTAAACGTTATTTTATTTTTAGGATTTTCATTTTCAAATTTTTATTAGAACATCAAAATCGTTCTTAAAAATGCTTTTTTGTGTTCAGTTTAGAATTTTTTTGAAAGTAGATTCATAAGTTTGCTTGAAAGATTTTTTCTAACGGTTCATTACAATCTCTCCCAAAGAGTATTCATTTATTGGTATTACAACATGTACTATTGGCATATAGGAGATTATTTGATAATTAATACTTTGAAACTTTCGGTGTTAAATAAAAACTTTATGACTTCCACTCACACCAGAACGCATTGAAATTTCTCAACTGTTGTTTTTTAATAACCTCGTGATGATACAAACTTGATTAGCGAAACACGCGTATAGTAATTTTAATGAATTTTGGTGTGAGAGAGAGGTTCATTATAAAGTTTTATTTATGTAGGAGGTTACCCAACACTTGCCTTTCCTTATTAAGTTTATCATGTGTTAAATATTTGACTATTTCTGCTACAAAAAAGAATATTGAACAAAATATGTTCATGCACTATAGAAAAAAGTTGCTTTATTGTATAAAAATAATCGTTTTGGCATAAATATTTTATTGGAACCATTGGTGTGAAAAAATAAATTCAAAGAGATTTACCACTAAACACAAAATCAATTTATACTTTTTTATATATTCTAACCTATAATACGATGGTGAATCAAATATAAACCGGAAATGTTTTATACATATTTATTATTTATGAAATAATACAAAAAAAAAACCATTGATTATTTTTCGACCTAGTCCCCTTCACGTTCTACACATTTTTCCTAGCCCTTTGGAAACCGTACGTCGATCATGTAGAAAATCAATCAGCAAAACTCCCATTCAGTTTGAAAAAGAAAACGGTCGCGAGAACTTTACCGGCTGAGAGACGGGTTTTGGCCTTTATAGGACCTTGGCCATTCCTTACTCGCCATTTTTGATTCTGGAGTGTAATAATGCACCCTTATTTCATCACATGTCACGATAGGTTTCAAAAAACTCTCTTTCCCGCCGAAATAGAATTCAGAAGTCTCTTACTGATTTGAAATCAGATAATTTTTTGATCTTGGGTCAGTAACTTCGGAACACATCGGGAACAGATTTTATTGAAGCCAAAATGATTTCTGATGATTGTTTGAGCATTTCCAAAGCTAATACGCATCTAATACCCAAGCGATTTCACGAATGAGCCTCCGGCCACCTTCGATAAGGTCCCGAACTGCATCAATGTTGTCAGTAGTAAACCTTGACCTGGGGCGTCGATTATGACGAACATTTGCCACTTTTTCTCGTCCACTCTTAAAATTTTTGGCCCAACCAAACACTTGGATCTTAGAGAAGGTATTGTCCCCATATTGAATCTTCAACTGAGTTTATATTTCGAACGGCTTAACGCCTTCCTTGGTTAAAAACTTTATTATAATCAGTTGCGCAACGGTTCGATGGAACCTGATACTCACTAATGGTTGTACTGGCAAAATAACTGAGTGAAACAGCTCACCGAGCCTTTCCCTCACTCCTAATACATTGCACTGCAACGACCTAGACTGTCAGCCCGCTTGTGATTGGCTGAAGAAAGTAATTGTAAAATCCCGATTTATATTTGATTCACTCTCGTAGATTGAAACACGTTCTGATGGTGGTAATAATGCTAACATGGTTAACGAAACGTGTACCGAGGAATTAAAAACAAGCGATTTGTTGTTGAGTGGTAAATCTTTTTAAGTTTAATGCTATTACTCAGCATGCTATTACTTTTGAGTTTAATGGCCTCAATTTAATATTCAGCCATTTATGACTTGATATTTATTTATTTAAAAAAAGTAATACACAGTTAATCTTTGAAATAATCTCCCTCACTTTCCATATACTTTTTCCACCTTTCAGGCAAATATATATATATATATATATATATATATATATATATATATATATATATATATATATATATATTCAGGCAACCAATATACAGGTTTTTTTCTCCGAAGAGTCACTACCGCGATTGCTGTTGATAACAGCCAGCAGTAACCATCCGTTTGACTAGATTGGACTAACTCATAATGCACGACGCCCAACTGATCCCACAATATATCCAACCTCTTTTTGGAGTGGATGTTTCCTGGATAGATCCTTATTTCAGCACTGGTTGATGATTCACCAGGATTAACCCACTATTTTCGTCTCTTTGAATTTTCATAGAAGATACTATTTTTCGTCGTAAACCATAATCTTATGCAGAAAGTTATTTTTCTTGCATATGGAAAGCAATGCCATAACAACATCCAAGCGTCTACTCTTATTGGCAGCTGTGAGTTTAAAGGAGACCTAACACACTTCATTTGAATGATCTCCAGCTTGTATACATGTTTTGAAATGGCTGGTGCCATTACTTCGAGTTTTTCGACAGTTTTCGAAGCGTTTCTCAGGTTATATTCATAGTAAACAAAATTATGTAAGACTGGATTAAAATGAACTTGTATTTTTTTATATTTAGATGTTGAACAATAACATAGAATTTGTTTCCTTGTACTGAGGATAAAAAAAAGATTGAATTATTTATATATTTTTTTCGATTCCACGCCATGTCTATTTACAAAACGTCTTCGGTTTGAAAATAGTCTTTGAATAAATAAATTGAAGTGGAAGTGTGTATTTTAAAACAGAAGGAAATAGACTGCATTCGATTTGCATATAAAGTAGGTTTGAATATTTCCACTTTAAGGGTTAAAAGCTATGAGACTTTTCTCCTCTCATGCGAAAATACAAATGCCACTTTTTATCGAAATAAAACAAAATAAATACGTATGAAACAATTATCAATATTGGTTTTGGAAATAAGTTTCTTCGAATACTTATAGTGGAATAATGGAATAAAATCGAGTAAGTTAAATTTTGACTATTCTTATCTCAAACTTCTTGACAGCTTTTTGCCAATATCACTTTGGTGCATTCGCACAATATCTGAGGGTTATCAATGAAAATCATATCAAAGTGTTTTTTAACACTTTTCTTATCAGTGAATAAGCGAATGATGTCAGATCCAGAGAATTTGGAGGATGTGGAAAACATCCTGGCACATATTTCTTCAGACGACAAATAATATAAGTCAAGTGCTGTAGTGACGATAGCTGATATCTATTTCTGACTATTCATTTCAAAAATAGGCTATTTTCATGGGCTTTTATAATCAGGTTCATTATTCAATGCCAAGGTTCCAACTCCCGGAGGGTATGATCTTCTAATGAAATTATCTGACCAAGATATATGTAGTAATGCACAACATTAAAATATTTCCTTCAAAACACACATTTTCCAGTCACTGGTACATTTATTGAATATGACCCGACTCTTTTTTGAAGGATCTCCAGCATTTCGCAGCTTTTACATGTGCTTTTGTACCTCTCCAGAGCCTTGTGGGAGGTGTACACCATTTAAGTAGGCACCATTGATATTTATTCCGTTTTATTCCTACTTAATTCCTATTAGTTTACGGAATACTTCTTTGAGGCAGGTTGAGAAAAGGATAAGTGATAAGTGATACAACCTGGAAGTGATCCATTGTACTGAATCTATTTCTAAAATGCTGCTTAGTCCCTTGGTTGTGTATATATATATATATATATATATATATATATATATATATATATATATATATATATATATCTATTTTTAAAAATCCTTTTATATGAAGGTAAATAAATATGTACTTTATGGGAATTAATAAATTCATTTAAAATAGGCACGTAGAAAATATAATGAAGTCATTATCGAGAGCACCGGCGATTTTACAAAGATTTTGAAGTGAAAATTTTTCATTTGCACGTCCTGGCAATTTCTCACTTATTGATTTTGCAATAAAATTTACAACCCCATTTAAATTCGACCTCCGTTTCCTTCTTTGCACGTGCCTCGTCTAATAATAATATTAAAATATAATTTGATTAAAATTTTCTATTATTAGTTTTTTGGTTTATTATTTTATTACCTATTGAATAAACAAAATAAGCTCTATTCATTCTGCAAAACAATAAATTCTACCATGTTAAGTGATAATTTCGAATACGGATTAAAGTAGAATAGTGCGAGCACAAATACTGCTTGTTTTGCGTTTGATATGAGATTTGTAAAATCTCAAAGAATCTCGATTTCTAAAATCAAGAGAATCTAATTGCCTAGCTCCAGGGTCTCAATCTACTTACTTAGCAGGGCTCACAACTAGAAAAGGCAGGAAAACAACTTTTTTAATTGTGAGCCCCGGGGTATAGGCAGATTGAGAGCCTGGAGCAAAGCAACTAGATTTTCTTGATAACGGCTTCAAAGTGGTTCGTCCCCAATTATAAAGATATTTTGAATGTTAAAGTTAGGAAAGGAGGTAACATAGAAATGGATCACTACTTGACTAGAATCAAACGGAGCTTAAAACTTGAAAATATTATTCAAAAGAGACTACTAATCCCAAAGTTTGACCCTACGAAAATAAAACCAACCCTATCAGAAGAGTTTGATAAACAACCAGCACAGAACTGGCAAGAACTGAAGCAAAAAATTATTAAAGCACCCGTAAACAAAACACCCCTCCCTTCACAAAAACGTAGAAAACATCCGTGGTGGGATAAAGTTTGCAAGCAAGCAGTATTAACCCGAAATAAAGCACTCAAAGAGTGGAACAGTTAAAAAACAGAAATAAACTAAAATATCTTTCTGGAAGTAAGAATAAAAACATGGACGCTAATTAGACAAACTAAAAGAAAATCTGAAAACAATCAACTTAATGAAAAAAATAAAACCCGAAATTTTTACATAACCTTTAAAACTAAATTAACAGGCTCTCAACTCAAAAGTCTTTGCTTCCGAAAGGAAAACAGACAATTAGCTCTAAATAACGAAAACAACTGCAAGAGACTTGCCAAATATTTTGAACAAATATTAAACTGTCCCGAGCCATTAAACAGATTACCAATACCAAATCCTAAACAAACAAACCCAAATCAAATGACTTAAAAATAACAAAGCTTCTGGTGAAGATGTAATCAGTGCTGAACTTTTGAAATCCGCTGGTACGGGTACAATCAAGGAAAAAAACCAAAATTCTACGGGAAGTTTGATGAACCGAATGGAATCCGGAATATTGGAAAGATGCTCTAATGTATCAACTACATAAGAAAGGAAATAGAATAGATGTAAACAACTACAGAGGTAGTTTGATAAAAATCTCCCAGTTTGATAAAAAATTCTGTCTCAATGTCTACTAGACAAAAAACAGGGACAGTTAAAACCTAAAATAATTGGTGAATATCAAGCCGGTTTTCGACCGGGCAGATCCCGCCCGGACCAGATCCTGAATCTAAAGTTGATCCTAAGACATCAAAAACTATATAATAAAAATCTCGTCTGTACATTTGGACTATATCTGAAAATGCTGGCAATTATTAAAGCAATACTAACTAGCACAAGGTCAAAAGTTAAATTCATGGGTGACATCTCAGAGTCTTTTGAAATTAAAACTAGAGTGAGACAAGGTGATGGACTCTTGCCACTCTTATTTAACTGTGTTCTAGAAAAAGTAATACAGGAGTGGCGTGTAAAAAAATCAGCCCTGAATATTGACCAGCCCATTAAACTGGGGAGAACTAACATAACAATTTTAGTTCAAGATATATTGACGGCACAAAAACCGATTGAAATCCTAAAAGAAACAGCAGAAAAGGTAGGACACCAAATTTCCTTTGAAAAGACACAATACATGACCTGCAACAGACTAAGAACACCATTTCTAAAATCAAAATATGGTAACATCAGATGAGTATTTGAATTTAAATATTTGGGTGAAATAATCATAGAAAACGGGTTGGAAAAAGCGGCCAATAAGAGTAGATGTAAAAAAATGGTAACTGCATTGAGACTTACACAAAATATTTACAATAAAAAATACATATCTAAAAACACAAATCGAATACATTACAACACAGTTATTAGGCCAGAATGTCTATATGGCGCAGAAACGTTCATTTTGAATAGAAAGAAATACATCGAGGAGATTGAAAAGAAAGAAAGAAAAATCTTAGGCCCCAAACAAATAAACAGCACAACATACCGACTTTGAGAAAACTAAACTAAATCAAACAATACACACATATACATAACGATATGAGAAAAAGAAGACTTAAATTTTACGGACACATAAAACGGATGAATCCGAGTAGGCTAAGTAGATAAATACTTGAATTTTATAGAAATAGGAGTAGAGCTAAAATAGAAACAATTAAATGGATTGCTGCAATTAAAGAGGTCCTAAGATCAGCAAATATTACACAAAGTGAAATTCAGGATAGAAACTGTTTCAAACACAAGGTTAACGTTTGGGAAGTTGGCCAGAGGGAAACATGTAGGAAGACCGGAACAACTTGGTGTGACAAAAGGAAAAAAACTCATAGCGAGAGAATGAAATCAGTATGCGTGCAAAGGAAGGCCAACAACAATAAACGCCTCTAACTATACTTCGCGTGTGTCACCAGGGCCCATACGTGAATTATATATATATATATATATATATATATATATATATATATATATATATATATATATATATATATATATATATATCATCATCATCATCATCAGCCCGCCTCGATCCACTGCAGGATGAAGGCCTCTTCAGCATGCTTCCAACCTTCACGATCCTGGGCTTTCCTCTGCCACTCGGGTCCAATATACTTAACGATGTCAATATATATATATATATATATATATATATATATATATATATATATATATATATATATATATATATATATATATATATATATATATATATATATATAGATAGATATATATATATATATATATATATATATATATATATATATATATATATATATATATATATATATATATATAGATAGATATATATATATATATATATATATATATATATATATATATATATATATATATATAGATAGATATATATATATATATATATATATATATATATATATATATATATATATATATATATATATATATATATAGAGAGAGAGAGAGAGAGAGAGTATTTTTTTCCTTTATTTGGGTTTTTCGTCACTATCTAAAACTCAAAAAATATCAAAAATACCTGTTCCTATGTAAAGAAAGAATCACTGGGTAAAAACAAAAAACCAAACGGAGACAAATTTTTCAGTGGTTCTTTTTTGTAATAAATTTGCCTAACGAACAACATTTTAAAGATATAAAAATGTTATAAATTTTTTTTACAAACTTTTAACGTTTTTACAAATTTCTAACGTTATTGAACACTTTGTTGTCTTTACTTATATACAAGGTGCCCCGAAACTCAATGTCAAGCGGGTGTCTGGCAAAAGCCAGGTTATACCAATTCTGGCAAAAGTAAGAAAAAAAACCAAGTCACCGTATGAAGTCATAATAAGTATATTTTTGAAAATCTTGAAATTTGACGCTGGTTATTTCTTTTAGTCATAATATTTTAAAAAACACAATGTATTATTCTCTTTTAACTACTCTATTCATAATTCTTTTTGAGTCAATGGTCGCGGGGCCGAAACATGTCAGAGAATATCTTGAATATATTAGGAAACAAATACCAAGTATTTTAATTATTATCATAAATTACAACAATTTTCCTGCGTTCTTTTGGCATCAATTTATTCTTAATAAAACTTGCATGTATGCACTATATAACAGCAACAAATAAAATGTAGCGTGACACCAGTCACACTCAGTATAAATCAACACTCTTATTAATTGTCTTTATCACCATAGTGTCTGTCTTTATCACCACTTAATTGTCTTCATCACCATAGAAACTATTAAAAAATACGAAAAAAACATCTGAAAATTACTATTTTTAAAACACACTTGATACAGTTTTCATTTTTTAAATAAAAATATTAAATATAACGGGGTGATATAAAGCCTCAGCTCAGTTTCGCTGAGCATCTATTGTCGTTGGACAGTAAATATATTCTTGGTGAAAAGGATTTGAGATCTTTAGTAGCTCTAAGAGCTTTTTAAGTGGATTTTCGCTAAATAATCTCCTTTCCTCGAACGAGTAACTTTCTTATAATTTTTATAAAGGATCTGTTGTCTTTTTGTGTTTGTATTATGCCGAGAAACATAAGGCTGATTAATTTTTTTTTGTTATTTTATATTTTAATGGCTCCGAATTATAAGATCAATAAAGATTATTTGCGTTATTCTTTTCCAGAATTTGTCATTTTTTTTTTTGAACAATCAATACTTTTTGGCAACTGGTGATAAACACTTTACTTTAGTCGTCATTCATATTCAAACACCCCTCTGTGGAATTATGACAGCTCAATTTATACTTCTTACATCCTATGTAGTTTACGTAATCCTTTTGACTAAACTAATCATTAGCAAGCTAAACATTGGAAATGTGCATTAAGTTGCCATTAAGTTACATATAAGTTGTCATTTTTCAAAGGATTCCTCAAAATACTTAGTACGAAAGTTTTTATTCGATACATTGTGATTTACACTGAAAAAAAGGAAAACAAGAAAAAATAATTCCTCAAGAAGGTGTGGCTGTGTGTACACTACGTGTACTAATAATACATCAACAAATACTACTCAACATCTGGAGAAAAAAAGAAAAAGAGTTGTTTGCTATTGTAAGTAATGATATTACTGAATATCCCAAGTTGAAGAATAAAATGCAGGAATATTTCAACCCTGGTTTTATATATATATATATATATATATATATATATATATATATATATATATATATATATATATATATATATATATATATATATATATATTTCAAAAAAATATTTAAAAAAAGTGCAATAAATCAAAAATAAATATTATGAGAACCTAAACTACGTAAGAAGAAGAAGTAGATAAACCTTCACAAATATTTAAAATAACATCTGGAGAAAAAAATAAAAAGTGTTGTTTGTTATTGTAAGTAATGATATTAAAGAATCTCCCATGAAGCTGAAGAATAAATTGTAGGAATATTTCAACCTTGGTACAGTAATAATTAAAAATTTTCGCTGATCTCATAGTAATGTAAAAAAAATAGTGAGAAAAATTACATGAAAAATTGAGAAAAACACATTTAGAAATATAAACAAATATACAGTACTCAATTTATTGCTCGGACCAACCTTTTACCAACCTTTGATATAAACTTAATCTTCGAAGTAATCTCCGTCACTTTCTATAAAATTCCATCGCCTTTCTGGCAACTGTCAAATCCCAAATCAAAAAAACTTGCTGGTTTTCAACATATAAAGTCATTGAAGTTTTTAACTTTCTCGACAGTTATGAAGCAACTATCAACCAGGTGAAATTGCGGTGATCTAAAGAGATGAAAATTCAAGTTCAAATTCAAGTCACATTTTTTTACAGAAAGATCTTTTCCTTGAATCTGGAGGGCAATGAAATAACAACAATCAAAACATCTACTCTTATTCTCTACTGATAGTTCATGAGGGACCCAATTCCTTCTGAAATTTTCAAGTTTGAGTAAATGTTTAGAAATAGCTTGCGGTGTTACGCTGTTCGAGCTCTAGCAATGTACGACAAAGATTTTCTTCCAGTTCATCATTGTTCACTGTTTATGACTGCCTCGGACGTTCTGTATTATTTTTATCAAAATTGCCAGTTCGAAATTGTTAGAATGGTTTCTTGCAGGTCCTGCATAAACCAGCATTATCTCAAAGTCGCACAAATAAAGTTCTAATCTTCCATAGCATTTCTTTCACTTGAAAGGTGAACAGAAGGTAGTGTCTCAACTGTTGCTTTTCGAACGACTTCGCGTATAGTCGGTTCGAATTTTATTTCTCGGTTTGAAGATGAAAAATGACCCTTAAAAATATCTACAATGCAGGAAATTATTCTGATTGAAATAGGTTGTGTAGTATATGAAACGTGGAGGCCGAGAATTAAGTTAAGGATCTAATATTTGTATTGAAAAAACCAAAAATATTGACATACACATTGTCTCTCATTGATACTCTCTCTATTTGTCACTCACCCTATAGTTGTTCGTAAGCAATGATTTATAAATAGTGTCATAATATATCGACAAGTCGTTTCATAAAAATTTGTTAGTTCTTGGATCGAAGCAATTTGTCTATGTGCTTCCTTGAAAATAGCTTAAAAATTTTGTATTCTCGCCGTAGAACCTCAGACAAATATGATGTAATTTAAAATTTACAGCGATTCTTTTTCGGGATGTAACCGCTTCTCCGAAATTTACGATCATTAGATTTTGATTGATGCGACGATGTAGTGGGAATTTTAAGCGTTCGAGATGGAAATTTTTATTGGAAACCAATTAGGGGAGAGTTTTTTTTTGTAAGCGATAGTTGAAGTGTGGGTGAAAAATGCGTGGGTTGTCTGAATGGGTCGTTAGTAATATTTGATTGTAATACTACGATGATCAAAGGGAAATTTTAAATTAAACCTAAATATTTATTTTTTTAATCAAATTCATGTTGTCTGCTTGTCAGTAATTCGTTCTCACAGCTATATACTTATTCCAACGATTTTTCCAATCTTTTAAACAGTTTTTATAGTCTGATACATCCTTCAAAGCGGCTACAGAACAATTGTTTTCAATCGAGGGAACAAGAGATTAAACGCACGGTGCCATATTTGGTGAATATGCTGCTTGTGGAACGGTAATTGTATAATCTTTTACGGTTTTTTTTGTCACAAATCTGGATGTAATCTTCGAATTATTTAACTTACTTAACATGACTTTGATTTATGGCCGGTTTTGACGTGGATTTTTCCATTGTGGTTTATCTTTAGTGCGATACACTCTTGATTGTATATATATATATATATATATATATATATATATATATATATATATATATATATATATAAAATATATATATATATACATATATATATATATATATATATACATATATATATATATATATATATATATATATATATATATATATATATATATATATATATATATATATATATATATATATATATATATATCATCATCATCATCATCATCATCATCATCAGCCCGTATCGATCCACTGCAGGATGAAGGCCTCTTCAGCATGCTTCCAACCTTCACGGTCCTGGGCTTTCCTCTGCCACTCGGGTCCAATATACTTAACGATGTCATCAGTCCATCGTGCTTTCGGTCTTCTTCGCGGACGTTTGCGATCAAGCGGTATCCACTCCAGGATTGCCTTGGTCCATCTGTCGTCCCATCGCCTCGCTATATGGCCTGCCCATCTCCATTTCAACTGTTTTACTCTTCCAATGATATCACAGACTTTTGTTTGTTCCCTGATCCATGCGCAGGACTTTCTGTCTCGTCTTGTAATGCCAAGCATACATCTTTCCATTCCCCTCTGTGCCACCCGAAGTTTTTGAATTGATTGCGATGTGAGTGTCCAGGTTTCACTTCCGTATGTCATAACGGGTAGAACGCACTGATCGAATACTTTTCTTTTCAGGCAAAGTGGGAGTCTGCTCTTAAACACTATGTTGAGCCTACCAAATGCCTGCCAGCCACATTTAACACGCCGTTCCACCTCCCGGGCGGTATTCCCCTCCATGGAAATCCTCTGCCTAAGATATACAAAGCTGTCCACAATCTCTAAATCCCTTCCTAAAACTGAAATTCTTCTGTCCTGAGCGAAGTTATTGAACATAACCTGACTCTTTTTCAGGTTTATTTTCAAGCCAAATGGTTCGCCAGCTCTTTGCAGTTCTTGTATGCGTCTTTGCAGCTCCTCTGAGTCTTGTGAAATGAGAATAATATCATCTGCAAATCTAAGATGGTTCAAGTTTGCACCATTGATCTTTACCCCATCCTGATCCCAATCCAGTTTACGGAATACTTCTTCAAGGCCAGCCGAGAAAAGAATAGGCGATATTGCGTCACCCTGCCGTACACCTCGTTCTACATTAATTCCCACTTCAAGATCATCAAGGTGAACTGTGAATGAACACTGATAGGAGGCTTATTGGACGGTAGTTCTTTAAATCTTCCTGTGCTCCTTTTTTATGTAAAAGGATCACTTCTGCATTTTTCCATAAGTCAGGTACTTTTTGTTCTTTGAGGCATTTTGAGTATAATTTTGCCAGTGTTTTATGTAACGTCCGACCACCAGCTTTTAGCATTTCGACAGTTACACTATCCTTTCCTGGAGCCTTGCCGTTCTTCATCAATTCTATAGCATTTGTTACTTCCTCCACTAGGATATCTGGTATTATATATTGTTCTTCCGTGGGTATTGCTGTCCCTGACTGGCTCTGATCTTCATATAACTGGGAATAAAACCTTCTGACAATCTCTAACATTTGGGTACCCGTCCTGCACACTGTGCCATCCTCACGCTTTAAAGCATATATTTGCGTTCTTTTGTTTCTCAGCTTCTGTTTAGCTTTGTTAATTCCTTTGTTTTCTTCCAGGGTTTTTTGCACTAGCTGCATATTGAATCGGCGCGTATCCTCTCTGATACGTTTTCTTATAGTTTTGCAGAGCTCAGTGTACTCGACCCTGCCAAAAGGACTACCTGCATTTCTCATTGCTCGCCGTTTCTTCATTAAATCAATGGTCTCACTGGAGATTTTTGTTTGTTTGAGACATTTTTCCTCTGGTGCTATTGAAGCAGCCGTTTGAAGTACATCGTTGGCGATTTCTTCATATTGAACTGATATTTCCATCTCCTCTGGATCTTGTAACGCAGCAAACCAGTTTGACAAAGCAATCTCAAAATCGCTTCCTCTCTCCAGCAGTTTTCCAGAATCCACCTTGCCCTTCTTTGATCTTACCATTTTTTCGCGCTCTTTTCGACAGTCAATCCGAACCCTTGCTCGTACAATTCGGTGGTCACTTCCAACATTAAAATTGTTAAGGACACTACAATTAGTAAATATTGTTTTATCGTTGGTCATGATGTAGTCAATTTCGCTTGTGAGCCCAGATGGACTTTTCCATGTCCATTTTCTGCTGATATTTTTCTTATAGAAATTTAAGATGATTTTCTTATAGAATATATATATATATATATATATATATATATATATATATATATATATATATATATATATATATATATATATATATATATATATATAGAGTATCCCAAAACCCAACGTCAAGCGGGTGTCGGGGGAAAGGCCAGATTATATTAGTTCTGGCAAAAATATGAAAAAAACCATGTCCAAGTGATTATAGACATATTTTGAAAATCGACACCCTAAGCTATATCTTTAGGTACTGTTACCACATATGTCTCATTTTTTCAGTGTTATTTTTTATAACGTGATCCTAAATAACCATGATATTAATCGCAGTCACAAATCAAACAATGAACGTTGTTAATTTAGTAAAAAAAATGTTTGAGTTGTATTTTAAAAAAAATAAGGCACTTAACTTTGAGGCTTCATCTTAAAAAAAAATGTATTACACGATCCTGGACAAGTTATTTCAAAAAATGGCCCATTTAGTGAAAATTTTAAAATGATACAATTGGCACTTTCCTTTCAAGAAAAAATAATATAGCATATTTTTTTTTAATATAGGGCCACCTTCCAAAAACCTCATACCACGATAATACTACTTTTGTGCGCTCAAAAATAGACTTCACCAGTCTAAGTGAGATGAACATATGTAATAGAGTAAGATATATAGTGAGTCTGTTCGACGACGAAATAGAGATGGACAGATTGACATTCAACTTTAAGATAGTCCATTTTGTGAATATTTCAAAATGATATAATTGGCATTTTTCTTTCCACAAAAAATATTATTGCCTTTTTTTGCAAAAGAACTTTATTTTAAAAAAACTTAACCCAAAAGCAATGTGTGTGAATCAAATTAATAATTGGTCTATTATTTTATTAAGATAAAACTTAATAAAAATGTTTATCACAATATTTATATTTAAAGCTAAAGCAAATGCTCAAATTGTTTGCCTTCGGCAAGAATACATGCTCTGCATCGCCCGCGAAAAGATCTTTTCACCATTTGTGCGAATTCCTTTGCATTTATTTCTTCCGCATTTTCAATAGTTCTGTGACTCAGTTTGGCTATATTATGTATTGGTTTAGAATACAATTTTTCTTTTATGCAGCCCTAGTAAAAGAAATCAAGGGGGTATAGGTCCGGAGAACGAGGAGGCTCAATTGAGGAGAGCTCAATTGAACCACGGCGCCCAATATACTTTTCGGAATACTCTGTGTTCAAATAATCCTGTACAGGACGAGCATAATGCGCTGGGCAACCATCTTGTGAAATCACATTTCTCTGTAGATAGTGAGTGGTACATCTTCTAACAAAGCCTTTATATCGTTTTGGAGAAAATCCAAATAGTTGGCGCCATTGAAAGTATTTTTATCATTTTTTGAAATGTGCCCAAAACTTGCCCAAGGTTATGTAATATTTTTTTTTATTGGCAACATTAGTAAAACATCAATCGAAAAGCTATAATTAGAATTAACATTTTAAACAAATAGGTGTAAAATCATATTTGGCAAATATTAATTGTTTATTACTTAACGAATAAACTACAAATAAACAAATGCACATTGTTACATATTGTTTTTTCAATCACTTCATACCAGTATCAGGTCATACCATCAGCCAATATCGATGCGGGAACGTCGCAAACCAACAGCAAACAATATTATTAACATATTGCGACAAATCACGATATGCTTCAGAAATTCTGCTTTATTTAAGGAAAAGCTTTCCGAAACCAAATTTCCGAAGGGCTTAAGTGTATTTACGGTCAACGATACCAAGAAAGGCCGCTTACAGCTCGACAAATATTTATCCAAGTTTGTCAAAGGTTTTTGGATACGGATAGTGTGGTTCCAAAATTTCAAGAAACAAATTTCACATTTTACATTTTATATCACTCTTACCCGCTGAATTTTCACAAATATTGTGAATGGTTTATTGGTCAAAACTAAAAGAATTCAAATTTTGTGTTCAATATTTTATCAACCGAAAAACTTTTTTTTAACCAGGAATGGGATGGTAGACATGTTGAAAAATCATTATTTTAATATGACGTCAATCGTTTAAAATGTATTATAGTGCGAAAAATTAGTGCTAGTAATTTGAACTTTGATATTAAACGATAATAACGTGTAATTAATTGTAATTACGTAATAATGAGTGTAATAAGGCTTTCTTTTTTGTTTGTAATAAAACAAACCAAATTTATACAGAAACGTATGAAATAAAAATCTATAAAAATATTACATTTTATTGTCGAGTTAAACCTATGACACCAATGAAACAAAAGCTGAATTCTTTCAATTGAAATAAACACGACAATCGAAATATCATTAGGGACGTTGCCAATTGTTTAGAACATTTATGACCTATTCAGAAAAGTTCTAATCTGTTTTAGACCGAAATGATTGCATTTTGGATACATGTTTTAAGGAAACTTCTTGTTTAAAAAAATGTAAAAAATCATTGATTAAATTTACGAAAATCTTTTGCCTTGGACTCTCTATATAGATTTTAAAAATATTATGATGTTTCGTATAAACAAAAAGGATGATACTGGCTTACCATGAAATATTGTAGTAAGTTACATGTATGTAAGACAACGTACTATGTCTCTTAGAAAAAATTTTGTTTTATAATCGGGCATTCTATTGACGACCGAGCTTTTCTGATGACAGTAAGTACCCATTCTCCGACAATAACGAGGTCTCTTTTAAATTGACTACTTTCTAAGTATCTCCACGCACCTGTGCTATTGCACCATAAATAAATGGTTCCAAATCTTATTCGTAAAACTGAAGTAAAATAGTAAAGATCTATTCTTGATCGAACCACTCGAAAATACTAGTTTTCCTTTGAAATATCTCCCATTCTTTCCTTTTTCCCCATCTATTATAAATACATTTGTTCTCCCAGTCACATTTCGCTCTCTAACAAACGACCGGCTCTGAGAAAAAAAATTCTAAAAGCTCTTTTCAAAGACTTTTAACCTCGCTCAAATCAGGCGCTTTTGTATCTCGACGTTCTTATCTGTTTCAATAACAAAAAAAGCGATTTGTTCGTCGCAGGTTTCGTTGAAATCTCACGCCATTTTTTATTTTCCCCGACTTTTGGGCGAAAAGTGGAAAATTATGCATGTGTTATGCCCTAGTCCTTAAGGGAATATGTGGCAAAAGGTCGCGTTCTATATTCTTGAACTTTTTAGTATTAGTTACAAGTAAATTGATAATTTTATGATTATGATTGTACGAAACAGGTTGGAAATAAGTATTATACACATACGGGTTTAAGGAAAATTAGTTTCGTAAATTTAACTAACGATGCTTAAAAAAAAACGCAAAGTTATTAAATCACCAATCAAAAACATGTGATAAGAATCAATATTTTAAAGAAATATGTGAAAACGCACCTTTGCCAAATATTAATTGGTTATTATTTAAAGAAAAAACTATAAATAAACTAGTGAACATTGTTAAAACGTTTTTTTTAAATTGAGAATTATACCGTACCTCAGCCTTGAAGGACTTGGCAACGCCGCAATATCACCATGACAAAGGTTGTTAATTAAAAATTGCATCAAGAATTATTTCGGTGTTTCAGTGCGTTCATTTAAATTTGATTTATAACCAAAAATAAATTCTGTACGTGAATATCAGGATATGTTATTTATTTACTGGCCATCTCTCTGAAATTCCGAAGGAGCTAAGCACATTTATAGGCAACGATCCCCCGAAAGGCCGCTTCCAGCTCAGTAAATCTTTATCCAAGTTTTTCAAAGACTTTTGGACTTTTGAAATCGGTCCAAAAGTTGAACAATAAATTTAAATCTTGTTGAAGGGAATTCTACAAGCAGTACTCGAAGTGTTGCGCGACAACTTGGGTTTTGCAATTGGATTGCCTTTATTATGTGCAAAGGGCACAAGGGCTAAAAACAAAGAAAATGTCATTTTCACTCGCAATTTTTACGAAAATTAAATGTATTAAATATGAGATGGAAGTTACGGGCTCCGTGCCAAAGCAATAACTCATACCTCTAAACAATTAAACAACTCGTTATAGATCAAATTTGCAGATTAAACTTCGGCAGCAGTTTGCAAATATTTAGAAGTTCCTTCACAGCGCATCTTTATTGAAATAAAATGCTGTCTGCTTCTGAGAGAAAAATTATAACGGTTTATCGGAAATGGAGAAAAAGGCGTATTTTCCAATTATAAAATATAAAACATTTTCGTTCTCACTTTCATTCAAAATTGAGCCTAATCATATTTGGTGAGAGCTGGTATCAAACAAAAGTTTTCTGAATGTGCCTCATCAGGTATAAATTTGAATGAAGAGGAGTTTGAAGCTATTAGAACTGTTTATATTGGAAAATATATAGTTATTAGACAGACGGTTACTTAAATTTTCTTAAACTAAGTTGGTTGCTTGTTTTTTGAAATTTCGAATTAAATGGGAGTTTCTCGGTTTTCTCGTTCTACATATAATTCGGAATGAAAAATGGCCCAACTGCTACCATGCGCCACCACGTATCTCTGCGTGATGCGCGCATATAAGCACAAGGACAAAGGAATTTAAATTTCTCAATTTTAATTTCAATTTTAACATTGGACGACAATAATGTGTAAGTCTTCCTTTTTTTTTGTAACAAATCAAACCAAATTTATGGGAAGTTCTATGCAATAAATTAATATAAAAATAAAATATATTTTATTTTCAAATAATACCTTAAGATGTCAATGCCATAAAAATTGAATTCCGATAGATCGATATAAACAAAGGCGAAAAAACTTAGTAAAACTAAAAACAAGTGGTAGTGTGTGGCCAAGGATCCGCAAAAGGTATTTCTTAAAAACTCCGGATTTGGAAGATACTTATCGGGATGTCTTGTGTGGAATTCAGTGTATGCATCGCGTACGCTGTATATGAAAAAAAATTAATTCAACTTTCTCTTTTTGATTAAATAACTGATTTATCTTAGCAACTGAATTAAAACGGTATTTTTGTTTACATTCAAATACAACAGTTTTCAAATAACATAATGACAGCACAATAATGATGGCTCGTTTCAAACAACTCAATTTGTGTTTAATTCCCAAGGTCTACTATTGCTATGTTACTGCAGATTATTTTAGTTGTTTTTGCTAATTATTCTAAAACGGCTACTCCAAGAAAGAAATGTGTTGCCATTTAAAAAAAACATATTGTTTTAGTAGCTACTGAAGAAATCTGGCAACACCGGAAAGTATTGTTTGTAAATTTTTCTAAAAGTTATTTCCTACAACTTTGGAGTTGCAAGTAGGGGAGACTAGATATGAAAGTAACACGGGATGAACATAACAAAGGAGTTTCTGAACGAATTATGTTTGTTTCACTGATGGTTGTATCATCGATGTGTGCGATTTGGCTGCAGAAGAAGTACTTCTCAGAAAAGTACTATTTCGAGACGCTGCGAATTCATATCAGCTGTGCCAACTAACTTTACATAGATATGTGCAAAAGAAGAAAAAAAATGCTTGAAAAAGGTTTAATAAGACGTCCAAATGTAGGCTACCTATCGAAAAGAAGAGTTTTTACCGTCGAGGAAGAAAAAAATACTGGCCGAGTATTTATTCTATTGTTCTCAAATTAATTACGGATTAACAACTAAAGAAGAACGAAAGCTAGTATTTCAATTACCAATAATATTAGCAATTATATAATAAAGAAATTCCCAGCTCGTGGAAGTCCAATGAATATGCTAGTGACGACTGGTTGAGATTGTTTATACGTCGTAATCCGAGATTATCAATAAGAGCCCCGCAAGCAACAAGTATTGCCCGAGCGACGAGTTTCAATCAAAGCAATGTTGAATTGTTTTTCTAACATTATACTGAGATTCTAGGACGAGACAATTATACTGTATCAGCTTTATGGAATATAGATGAAACTGGCATAACCACTGTACAAAACCAAACAGAGTTGTAATATGAAGAGGCACCAAGCAAGTAAGCTCAGTCACATTTGCAGATCGTGGCGTGTTGGTTACAGTAGCTACTGTAGTTAACGCCATCGGAAATAGTATTCACAAAAATATTTAAGGTCATTTTATTCGCGATGCACCCCAAGGGTTAGTTGGAAGTTAGTTGGCTCCGTCGCTGATCGACAGTTAGAAGATATTGCAGTTCCATTAACAGACCCAATGCCGTCAACAAGTCGTCAAATTGATGCAATGCCCTCTTCATCATCATCAAGCATGTAAGCAATTTCGACTGAGTGTCAGTTACGCTCACCAACATCATTAGTAACACCACCATTGGTAGCTTCACCGTTACTGCCAAGAACCCCTCCTGAATTAATTCTGCCACCAATAATGGCCTTGCTATCAACAGTTATTTCGGAAGTAGATGTGGCTATTTCATCGACATCATCTGATAATTTACATATCCCATCTACCTCTTCAGCTAGTGTTCAGGACGTCACGATGACATCGTTTAGCCCTTATGAAGTTAAGTCCCTACCAAAGGCAGGATCCAGGAAGAATAATGGAAGGGGAAGGAAAGGTAGAAAACCAGCAATAATGATACTCCAAACAAGCTTGAAATTCAAGAAAAAAACGAAAGAATGAGTAGAGCCAAAGAAGTTAAGAACCCCATTCTGCAGATTGCTAAAGAGACAAAAAAGCCAAGGGCTTCAGTTGTCAAGAAAACTATAAAAAAATAAATGAAACACAAAAGAAGAAAAAAAGATGTTAAAATAACTAAGGATAGTGATAATTCAGGCAGCGAAGATTGCTTCTGTTTAGTTTGTATGGAATCCGTTTCAAGCAGTGGATGAAAACTGCTTGAGTGTCAGCTGTGGGCTCATGTAGACTGCACTAATAACGAAATAAGTTATGTGTGTCGTAATTGTTGATCTGATTGAGATGTCATTTTTAAATAATGTTGATTATTTTAGAAGATTGTTATGTTTCCTAGAAATGTTTAATTTTTTTGATAATTGTAATATTAATTTAAAACCTAAAAAGCTGATTATAAATAATTATATTGATTATAAAAGTAATTTTGTTTTTATCTACAATGTTACAACCATCCCCTTACACTGTTACCGGCAACCCTAGGGGTAGGGATGGTTGTAACAAATTTCACTTTTCTTATTTGGTGGTTTTTTCAAAATCTTTAATAATTATATATATTTCAATATAAACAGTCCTAACAGCTTCAAACTTATCTTCATACAAATTTATATCTGATGAGACACATTGAGAAAACTTTTGTTTGATACCAGCTCTCGCCAAATACGATTAAGCACAATTTTGAATGAAAGCGAGAACTAAAATGTTTTATATTTTATAATTGGAAAATACGCCTTTTTCTCCATTTCCGATAAACCGTTATTATTTTTCTCTCAGAAGCAGACTGTATTTTATTTCAATAAAGATGCGCTGTGAAGGAATTTCTAAATATTTGTAAGCCGTTGCCGAAGTTTAATCTGCAAATTTGATCTATAACGAATTGCCTAGTTGTTCAGAGGTATGAGTTATTACTTTGGCACTGAGCCCGTAACTTCCTTTTCATACTTAATACATTTAATTTTCGAAAAGAATGTGAGTGGAAATGGTATTTTCTTTGTTTTCAGAAAGCAACATTAATAACATTCAACTAATGATTTCAAATGGTACTTTATCTAGCTTAAGTATTGGCTTGACAAAAAGAAAGAATGTTTGGTTTATGTTTTATTCAAGCTTCATTCCGATTGGAAGGTTCAATTTCAAAAGTGTTAGTGTAGTGTTGTGTTGTGTACACTTTATAGAGATTTTATTTTTTAATTTTATAAACATTGCATCTACTGACAATTAATTTCAACTTAATATATATAGTACTAATATCATCATCACCATCATGCTCATCAGCCTGTCTCAATCCACTGCAGGATAAAGGTATCTTCAACATTCTTCTAATTTTCACGGTCCTGGGCGGGCTTTCCTTTGCCACTCGGGTCCAATATACTTAACGATCATCAGCCCTTCGTGCCATCGATGTCATCAGCCAAACGGTATCCACTCCAGGATTGCCTTGGTCCATCTGTCGTCCCGTCGCTTCGCTATATGGCCTGCTCATCTTCATTTCAATTCCTTTGTTCTTCCAATGATGTGATATAGATTTATTTGTTTCCTGATCCATGTGCAGAACTTTTTGTCCAGTCTTGTAATGCCAAGCATACATCTTTCTGTTTCCCTCTGTACTACCCGAAATTTTTTACTGCGATGTGAGTGTCCAGGTTTCATTTCAATATGTCATAACGGGCATCACACATTGATCGAAGATCCTTCCCTTTTCAGGCAAAGTGGGGCTCTGCTTTAAAAACTATGCTAAGCCTGCTAAATGCCTGCCAGCCACATTTAACACGCCGTTCCACCTCTCAGACGGTATCCCGCCACACTGAAATCTTCTTCCAACTCCTAGACGGTATCTCCCCACATTGAAATCCTATCAAAGATATTCACTGTCTCCAAATCCCTTCTTAATATATATTATCCCTTAATATATATATATATATATATATATATATATATATATATATATATATATATATATATATATATACATATATATATATAAATCCCTTGTGACCTTAATCAAGTGTGACCTTGGCGAAACGTCTGCACGTTCCCAACAAACGGGACACAAACGATCGGATGCACTCCCGGACTTTTAGTCTAGCGTATTCTTCCATCCGCGAAACACTACGAACTAACATATATATATATATATATATATATATATATATATATATATATATATATATATATATATATATATATATATATATATATATATATAATGGCACAACTACCATTACTGCCGTTTGTCCTGGTGTTTTGGATAGTAGAACATGTCAGTCTTGATTTAAAACATCTTCAAAGGGCAATTTCAATCTGGCTAGCTTCAAGCTATGAAACTTTATAAGGATCTGTTGTTGACTGAAATAAAAGCTGATCTCAAACAAACCACTCAGAATTTACCCACAAAGCTTAAAACTGTATGGCTCACAATGCAACGATGTTTACAATAACTAAACAACGTGCAAAGAGGAAATGTGAACTGTTGGAAACTCGAAAACACAATTATCCAAGAAAAATCAAATAGTTTGAAAGTTCTTCCTCGCCCACTGTATTCACATGATGCTGCCCCCTGAGATTACCATCATTTCAGATCTATGGAATATATTTTTCGTGAAAATAATTTCAGACAGAAATCAAATCTGCATTTGAGGAATATTTTGTTTCAAAATCACCCTCATTTAACAAGAAGGGAATTACACACTATTCAGAGAGATGGGTGAAGATTGTCAATAACGATGGGAATTATATACAATATAATTAAATTGAACCAAACACTTTAAGTTAAAACTAACTCTTAAATAAAATAAAAGTTGAATAGTACCAAAAATCGACATTATAGGTAATCCCAATACAATCGGAACAAGCATGTAAATGAAAATATTGAAAATGACTTATTTTTGATATATAGTAAACCCAGGAAAACCATGCTAATTTATTTTTGGGATAATTTAGAGATTGAGATGCTAATATCCTCCATATTTTCCATACTTAATATTCTCCGATCCTTTACTAATAAGAGGATTAAAAGATATTTGGAGACTTTTCACCGATAAGGTTCAGACATGGCACGTATATAATAAAATAAGTAAGTAAAAGTAAGTAAAAATACCATTGTTCACTTATTTAATTAATCCATTTTTGAATACATTTACTCTCCTGATTATAGGATGTTCGTGGAAGTTCAGTTGTCTGTTTAATGTGTACAGTAGTCTTAATATATTCGAAGCACATTTTCTTTGGCGTCCTGTTGATCTAATTCTTCTAGATTTATTTTTTAATTCTTGTCTAACTAGTCAACAATTAATTTTTCTTATCTATACCAGCATAATTGCGCCATTTGTTTTATTTTTAGTTTTTTCATGCTATGTTCCTGCATTTGTTTTATTTTTTGTTTTTATAGTTTACACATAACTTTATAGTTTTTTTTAGTTAGTTTTTATAGTTTATACATAACTCTCTTTGAGAATGGTCGCGAGGCCGAAACATGTTAGAGAATATCTTGAATATATTGTGAAACAAATACCAAGTGTTTTAATTATTATCATTTGTTTTATGTTTAGTATTCCTAGTTTTGTTCTTTCTTTATATTTTATTTTCCATTTTGTAGTCAGAAATGTTTGTTTATTAATGAAAATAAATATTTCTGTGCCACAGCGTAAGCACGAATATGTTGACTTCATTAAATACCTGTATTAGTACACTTATATTTCTTTAACATTTGTATTTTTTTATTATTGTAATTCTTCTTTTTTCAGGAAACAATGTTTTTAATGTGTTGATTTGTCCTTCCATTTCCTCTCCTATTTGTATGAATATGATAATGCTTAAGCTCAAAAGACATGCTGATATTCAAAACGTGAGTTTAAGCATCCACCTATACAACATACCGAATTACTTATACATAGGATCTGTCCCGAGAGTAAGTTGAATAAGTCCAGGAAAAAAGATTTATTGCAAATAAAGTTACAAGTAACTAAAATTCTTAGTAAGCGGAAGTAGCTTCCTTCCGCGTCGGAATACTGGCGCCAGCGTTTTTCCCGGTCGTTAAACGCACCCTGTAAGGCGTCGACGGAGACCTCTTCCAGGCACCTCGTCGTCGCTTGATTGACAGCTTCCAAAATTTCGAAATGATTCGGAATTTTGATCTCGGATTTCGATCTCTTGATTCTCGGGAACAAGAAGAAGTCCGGTGGTGCCAAGTTGGGGCCGTACAACGGCTGGGGCAGTGTTACCACACAGCGTTTCGCTAAGTACTCTGTGAAAATGACGGTGGTGTGCGACGGCGCATTGTGATGGTGAAGACGCTACGTGTTGGCGATCTCCTTCCTGACGGCTTTGGAGCCTTTGCAGGACTTCCAAGTAAAAATGACTGTTCACTCTATCCTTGTGGCACAAACCCTGAGTGGACAATGCCTCTTTTGTCGAAATTTCGCCTTTTTTGTGTGCGGAGAAACTACCATGAGCCACTCAGTACTTTGTCGTTTGGACACTGCATCATACTCGAAAACCCATGTTTGGTCACCCGTAATCACATTATCCAAAAAATTCGGATCATTTTCACACTGTTTCAAAATGTCAAGCGAAATCCTTGCACGAGCGGCCTTCTGTTTATCGGAAAACACCTTGGCGACCATCTCCGCGCAGATCTTCCGCATACCCAATTATTTGGTAAGAATGCGATGCACAGTACTTTCTCATCTCATCTACGATGAGTACGCTCATCTGCCAGCATTCTAGCATTCAGGCATCGATCAGAGTTCAACATGTCCCTCGCTTTCTTCACATTTGGTCGGAATGTGACGTTGACGAGCGTCCCAAGCGGTCTTCAGTCCTCGCCTCGTCTTCGTCGTCCTCAGCACCATCTCAAAACATTTTGTGGCAGCGGTAAACCATATTTTGGGTCATGGTATCGCCATAAAGTTCCCTCAGCATGGCAACTGTCTCGACGCCCATTTTCTTGAGCGCAACATAAAATTTTATCGCGTAACGCTGGTCCTTGAAACGTGGCATCTTGAAGTTCCGACGCGTCACAAACAATATTTCGAAATAGCAGCGTTGCACACTGTGCAACACCCTACAGGCAACTGACCCGGGTATCCTTGGCTTCGATAAACCCCACACCACGTTTCACGTCACTAGGGGCTCCTTGTTAGCGGCTTGCTTCGGCGGCGTAATTATTTTCTCAACACACTTAATTCAAAATTCAAAACACTTCCCTGCCACATCAATGCACCACTGGGCCGTCCAACCAATGTCATCCAACCAATGTCATAGTTTTTCTTATGTCATTCGGAATCGCCTCAATTATCATCGTCACGGCTTCTTAGACATTATCATACAACGTTCTTTTTATGACCAGTTTTTGATGGATAAGAATTTTGACGGAGATAAATCAGGCGAATACGGAGGTTGTAGAACCCCACTGATCTGTTTTTTTGTAAAACATTCTTAAACAAGGATTGTCCTGTAGGATGGTGCATTATCGGGCAACAAAAACCAACTTCACGGCTCTCGATCATGTCTTTGGTCATATTCAATTTCTTCGCTATCTATCTCACAATCGGATTCGCATCATTTCACGAACTTTTACCACCAACTCCTCGCGATTTTTCTTTTTTGGCCGGTCTGGCTTCGGGTCGTCGTAGGTACGGGTTAAGCAATCATCACCATGAACTTTTTTATCAATTCAAATGTTTCTGTAAAAGTTTTACCGAGCTTGAAACAAAATTTAATATTAGGTCTTTGTTTCATCGTGTTTTGTGACGAGGTGACAAAAGGTCACTTTAAGGGCTATAACTTGACAATCCGTTGATTTATTCTAATGATGGTGGTCTCGTTTTATAGACGAGATATATAACTTTCAAATTATATATTGTTTCTATAGATGGACTTTTTAAATTTAAACAGTTTCATTATTTTTGCGACATACTGTGTATTCATAAAAAACAATGTAACAAAAAAATTCCCAATAGTTTTTTTCATCCATCTTATTTATTTTTAACAAGCTCTTTATATTAAATTATAACAACATTCAAGAAAAAACATGAACTTCTTACAGTATTAACTAGGTGTTAGTTCAACACTAATAATATAATTTCAAGACAAACATCTTTGAAACTTTGGATCGCATAAACACCCCTCGAAAACTTTTGCTCGATACGACTTAATATCCCTTGTGAAATACAATAAGGCCGAATCTTGAAAGGCGATAACGAAAACTCTTCAGACTTTAAAATTGGGAAATACGTTTTTTTCTAGTTGCCCTTCATAAATCATAATTCTCTTTCTCTCAGTAGTATTTTTTTATTGTTAAAGATGTGCTCTGAAGAGGTTTCAAATATTGGAAATTTAATTTGATCTGTAGCAAATTATCTGATTAGAGAAGTAACGCTATTTGTATGTATTTTTACTGATGTGACAGGGAAGATTTATGCTGCGTCTCATTCTATATGTGTCCATTTTTAATTTTGATGGGAACATTTTCATAGTATTCAGAAAACATGTATTAAGATTAATAAATAACAAATGATTATTCAGGTTTTCTCTTAAAATTTTATACATAAAATTGTAATGATCTCTAACAGAAATAAATAACACGATACAAAGGAAAAGGAGTATTTTTAGGAGCTAATTACTGTATACATATAAAAGGTTTTTCAATAGCGGCGCTCGAACCTTGATAGTGTATAGTGGTCATTTTGGTGAAGCTATAATTATCAAATCTGGAAATTGTAGTAATTAATGTTGGGTAAATCATCATAGAAAGTTACCGTGTTGAACAATGCGTGCAAATTATTAATCTTTACTATCAAAATGAGTGTTCAGTTCGAGTTACGTTCCGTGCACTACGTGATTTATACTATGCACACAATTGTCCTGTTCGAGGTCGACTATTCGTCGTTGGTGGACAAATTCTAATCAACTGTTTCAGTAAGCAATCAAACAACATCCGTACATCGTGGAAATATGGGGTCTGTGGAAAACATTGCTACAGTGAACGAGAGTGTGCAGAGTAATCTGAGGCAGTCAATTCCTCCTCGCATCTAAGAACTTGGCCTTTCGCAGACCTGAACTTGGCGAATTTTGCATCGGCACTAGGACTCGCATCCGTACAAAATTCAACTGACTCAGGAATTGAAGGTAAAATGACCATAGGCAGTGTCGAGCATTCGTTGACTGGGCTCTGGAGCAATTGGAAGTGGACCCTGATTTCGGACGGAAAACCATCTTCAGCCATTTTTGGATGAATGGCTATGTCAACAAGAAAAATTGTCGCATGGGGATTGTTATCCACATGAAACCATGCATCCAGAAAAACTCACAATTTGGTGTGAATTTTGGTCCGGCAGAGTCATTGGCCCGTACTTCTTCCAAAATAAAGCTGGTGCCGCCATAACTATCATAGGTACAGATCTGCAGAGATCAGAGAAAATACACTGATCTGTTTTCCCAAACGCGCCATAAGACGTATAACTTCAAAAATCAGCCTGTGTGTATTTATGTACGCACGCAGAAAAGAAAATAATAAATTACGTGTTACATCGGCGTGTGCAACTTCGTCCCCCGCTAAAAATATACTCTGATCTGATTTTCAAAATGCGCCATAAGAAGTATAACTTCAAAAAAGATGATATTTCATATACAACTTGTTTTATATACATTTAAAGTTCGAGAGTCCTTAATGGAAAACCCTATACCTGAGTATTCGATATAAGCTGATATGTCATGCCTTTCAAGTATCGATCAAATCAGCCCCAATCTATCCACCGCTGGACAAAGGTCTCTTCAAACTTCCTCAATCTGTCTCTATCTTGGTTAGCCTGTCCATCTTTTTTGCAGTCTCCCTATAATTCGTGTGGTTCCCTCTCGAGGAATTCACCTTATTGTGGTAAAAAGACTCAGTAAGACCTATGCAGGTAAGGTTTCCAAGCGGTTACAAACAACGACGGTCTACAGATTTAGAGCGGCTGAAATTCACACTCGCTAATCCGATCGACAAGCGTGACGTTTTAATTACCGAATGCCTTCAAAATCCATGCCAAATGCCGAAATTCAAAAAATATAAACCCCAGGTAGGCAGAGCTCATAACTCTGAATCTCATTTTGATGCCTTATATTACCGCAAAATAAATGTGTTCTATTAACACTCGCAAAGCAACATTAGAATTTATACATAATATTTTAATTATTTTATGTAGTTTAACTACTAACCCATGGTGAAAAGCTTTTCCCAGTTTTCTCTTACAACTTCACCTATAAAACTTTTCTATGGTCTATAAACTGAATAAATAAGACAATATACTTTCCTTGCGTGATGACTTGCCCTACATCTCTTTGTACCCTGACAGTGCAAGATCTGCTTTACGATGCAGGATTATATGGTAGAAAATCAATGGTTTTTCTTCCACTTACTGCACATCATAAAAAGTCTCGTGTAATATAAAGAAAAAGAGTATGGAAACTAAAGCAATAACGTGTGAAACGAGCTTGGAACAATTTAGAAACAGGCAATAGGAAAGTTGCTTTTGACCCCTGCCTTTTTGAACATTTTTTATGAACTTTTTTTATCTTTGATATTGGAATGTATCCTCAACACTGCAATAATTCGAAGGAGTTAAATATTTAATTTGGGGAAAATGATTTAAATTCGTATATAAGTATATACATTTTCGTATCACTGAGTAAGAAATAAATCTTAGCTCTTTTATTTAAAAACAATTTACATGAAATATCGGATACTTAATTAAATATTTAAATTCATTTAATTCCTACTTTGTCAGAATTTTTGCTTAAATATGCCGCATACGTAAATCCCAGATTATTAGCAAAAGCATTGAGGTGACGAATGTGGTGGTGTAGCGTTCGATCTGGTAAAACCGTTAACTTCCTCTCTGCAGAGTAGGTAGGACAATATCTGATGCGTGTTCGGTACGAGTTTCAACTCCTTAGAGTCGCTTGGTGCCCCATAGCAATTCTTTTTATGAATCGGATTTAAAATGGCCAGTTGACATGGCCTGCCCCGATCGTCTCTCCTAACTCCTTTCCTTGCGTTCATCTGGAGCTGGGCTGATGACAGCTGAAAGGCTAGAAACCTGTCCCGAGAGATACGTGGTAGCGCATGGTGGCAGTTGGGCAGAGACAAGCGGTGGCACCACGTGGAGAAAGGGTGAAAGATTTCTGTAATATTTCCCTCCACGGTCCCGTCACGCTATATATATTAGACTGGGCCGAAAAATCTACTATTTTTTTTTTAAAGAATACCAAAAATATTATGTCGCATCTTTCGTCCAAAACTCCTAAACCATCAATTTGAAAAATTTGAGCAATACATATTCTTAAAGGGAATTGACTTTCTCTACAAAAAAGGTCTCATTATAAATTTACATCAAACAAGCCGTTTCCATGTAATCGTGCCTTGAACATTGATCTGTTTTTACAATTTTACTTTTCAAGTTTAAAATTTTAAAAAATTAAAACTAATGAACGAATCAATATTTGAAAAAATACAATCCAATCCAATACTCTTCCCAAAGTTATTCAAGGTTAAAAATATAAAAGTATATAATATCAAAGATAAATGCTTTATAAATAAAAAGCCGCATATTTTTTACTCTTAGTTATTTTACTCTTAGTTAGTTAAATACAGTAAAATCAATTTTTGGAGATAAACAATTCTTTAAGCAAAATCAAATTTAAATAAATTATGAATTTTGAAAAAAAATCCTGATTGTACTTAAAAAATAGTATTTAGCCTACATGTTTTTAATCAAGTAAAAAAAATGAGGTCTAACACAAAAAAGCGATAACTTGCTTTTAAATTCAACTTTAACCTTGAATAACTTTGGAAGGAGTGAATTTAACGAAAAATATTGAGATACCTTTTTATAGCGCATTCAAGTAAAATTGTAAAAACAGATCAATGTTCAAGGCACGATTACATGGAAATGGATTATTTGACGTAAATTTATAATGAGACCTTTTTTTGTAGAGAATTCAATTCCCTTCAAGAATATTTATTGCTCAAATTTTTCAATTTGATGGTTATATATATATATATATATATATATATATATATATATATATATATATATATATATATATATATATATATATATATAAATTATTATATATTAAAATTATTAGCTCCTCGGGTAAAACCGCGTTTTAGATTTGTAAAATGTCGACGTTTCGGTTGCCACTTTGAAGCTATTATCAAGAGAAAATCTAGTTGATTTACCCCGAAACCTCAATCTGCCTACTCCACAAGGTTCACAACTAGAAAAGCTTGTGAACCTTGAACATTGCAAGGGCCTTATTAAAACAGACTGCCTTATTATTCGCCTGATTTATCTCCGTGTAACTATTTCATGTACTCATGGCCACGGCCAAACTGGCTATGAAAGGAACGTTCTATGACAATAGCTAATTGTTTATTTTTATTTGAAAAGTTCCGTTATTTTTCTGTCATATTATGTATTCATGTTAAACGGACGATATCAGGTTGCCGTCCGTTCATGGGAAATTCCGGATTATCCCTTTATACCAATAGTCACCTTTAGCATATAAAATTCATAGCTAATAAGTTTTCTATAACAGTTTTTTGCTTTTTTCTTGTTAAAACTTTTCTTCTATAAATTATCTTCAACAGCTGAAGGTAATTGCCTTATTTTGAACATTGATGAAATCATAATGAAAATAATGAATAATGAGAAAAATAGAAAAGCAAACCTACTATCCAAACAAAAAGTAAAGAAAACGGTATATGTATATTCTAAATAAAAACAAAACAGTTAAAGTATTTTGTGTTTTTTAGGATTTTGCTACATTTCATCTACTGATTGAACATACTCATTTCATAGGGTATGTTTAAACATAGATTAGAAAATTATTGAGTGGTTCCAGGATATGTTGTGGTACATAGTGGTTTTCTAGTGGGTAGACTTTAACAGGGGAGTTTCACACTTCGACTATAAGTTTTCGACTCATTCCACTCAAAAACAAATAGGTTTAGGTGCCTTCTCTTATTTACGAAATCTCTAGCTGGTTAGGCATTAGAGTTAGTTAGCAGCCACATTTATTTATATTTGCAATTATTATTAAAGCAATAGTCTAATGTGATGGTTTGTAAAACATGTAAGGCGAAAAATCGATATCGTTTTAAAAATACTGAAAACTTTAATTAAAACAATAATGTAGTATGGACGGATTTTTATTGAAAATATTGATAATAGAGTTTAGTGTGGTGGTTTGAAGAATCGTTGTGGTTTTAAAAGGATTGCTGATAGAGTTTAGATTGTTAACAGAGTTTAGTGTGGTGGTTTGAAGAATCGGTGTGGTTTTAAAAGGATTGCAAACTTCAATGAAAGGAATTAAATAAATATGTATATCATTTTGGATAGTGATTGTTTTTATTCTGAATTGATTATTAATGTACTTTACATATTATAATCTACTGTAATATATTATCCTAGATGGGGAAAGTTTTAGTAATGTATATTTAACAGTGTATTCTTTATTGAAATAAAACTAGATATTTAAACAGTGTGTTTTGTTTATCTAATTATGCTTTATATTGTTTTTTCGCTCAAAAAATAATTACAAAACTGGAAAATATCTTTTGGTTATTCAATATTTAACATTTTTCATTATTTTTGAAAACCAATATTAGAAATATATAACATAATTAACATATATAACATTTTTGTTTGAGTATTTATTATCTGCTGAAGCTGTACAATCATGACATTGAGTGTCTTAAACTTTTCTTAATTTTTCATTAATAGTCAAGTTAACTATATAAGCTTTACTTCGAACTTTATGTGTTGGACATACACGTACTTTTACAATGCAAATATCATTTTTGCGGTTAAGTTGAACAAAACATATAGCCTTGTCACCGTAACTCCCTCGTGACCCCCTACAAATAGTGTAATTATATTTAATAGAAATATTTTGTTTCTTATTTACATTTACATTATTATTTTTTATAAAACTTACATCGATGCTTTAGCAACTCGAACTTTAGCTGAATTGAACCAAATGTAATTTTTCAGAAAATCTGTGACCATAAAAATATCCACTGCAGGTATATTATTAGAATTAGAATTTGTGAACTTTTTGTCACTTAACCAACAATAATTTTGACAGTATATATACAAATAAAAACCGTTGACGACGTCACAAAAATAGCAGCCAATCGTGGCGCGTTCGTAGTCACGTGATTTTTATTTAAATTTTATACATTTTAATTCAATTATAATTAATTGTAACAAGGTTTTAAAAAGTTTTTCGCATCGATTATCAATATTATTTATGATAAAGTTTTAAAATAAAGTAAAAAAATCGAGAATTATTTTTTATTCAGAAGCCTAATTATCTAGCATTTTCAAATGTACTGACTAGACGATGCTTTTTATTCATTTAATGTTATATATTTCATTTTGCACTCTCAATAGTAATTGAAAACATATTTTAATTACGAAAAAATTGATATTTTATCTTAATTTAAATATTGTAGTTTTAATCATCAAAGTTTTAAAGTTTTTTATTCCATTTTATTTTATTATAGTTTATTGTTTGTTTAAGAATTAATTCATAGAAACATTTCGTATTTATTAATTACAAAAAAATGCATTTTAATTATTGAAATATTTATTTTTTTGTCACGCATTCCTTTGTCGAAGTTGGAAAATGACTTTTATAATCTTTTATCACCTAGAAACGATACTGTTTTTGGTTTTCATCTATAGTGAGCATATTGATACATTCTTGCATCAACTGTACAGCTCTCTCTGCTAGATCATCAATAACATAATAAACATCAATATATTTTAAGCCTTCCAAATAAACATTATTTGGACAATATTTCAACGAGTGCTAAAAAGTTTTCACTAGTGATAATTCTCTTAAAAAAGTGTTAAAGTCAATTGCTTCTTTTGTAAATCATTGTTATTATTTATTGTGTACTTTTTGGGACAATCAAAGTTATATCTGTTATTAGGCTATAAAGAAACGATTTAGAGGATAACCTAGTGAAAATGTTAATTTAGGAAATATCGGATACTCCAATGTATAAAGACATGGTAGGATATATTATTAAATAATTAATATTGCTTCTCTACTACCGCTAAAGTCATTGTACCAGTTGTATACACTTTTGTGGCATATCTTCAACACCGTAAAACTTTCTTAACATGCTTAATACACCAATACAAGAAATTTCGTTTTTGAATAAGAATTAATAAAAATGTTATGCTCCATAAATTCTGTGTTCCATTTTTATCGGTTTTTAATAAAATCGATAAAACAAAAGATGCAATAATTGCTAGCTAAAAAAAATATTAATTTAAAAAATAAATGGTTATATCGATAAGCGTAAAGCATTTGTAAAATGAGTGACTTTCTGATCAAAGTAGTAACGGGTGGGGTAGGTATCATGTTAACAAGACAGATTTTTTTCTACAATATCTTTATTTTGGCTTTAAATTTGGTGTTAATTAATTTTTGTACAAATATCACTAAAAATAAAGAGCGGCAAAACAAAATTGTAGCGTAAAAATTGCCCTATACTTTATAGTTCCAATATTTAGTCATTCTGGAGGCCCAACAAAATTTAAAACCTTTAATAAACTAAATTATTGGTTCTAAGGTAACCATTCTCTTACTCTCGCTCTACACAAAACATTATTAATTAGTCCAAAATACCGTTAGATATTGACCAGTTAATAATTGTTGGAATTGCGGTCTCGTTTGTCTTAGAAACTACACTGATCGAACCGTACTTGGTTCGATTTCTTCCACTTTATCACCGACAAAGAAAGTCAGCCGCAATAACGGCCAAACAAAGGGAATAATTCTCTACGATATTTCATCGAATTAGCGAATAGGCCAATCAATTTCCTATTCAAATGGCGAAGTTTAGTTCGGTCGCTATTGTGTTTAGTATTATTTTAGCACTTCGCTAATGAGTTTGTTCTGACAACTGAAAAGGATGTTGACGGTTGTTGAAGTGAAAAATCGAAGTTTGAAATAGTTCGATCAAGGAGATTTCACGTCAATATTATTACTAGTTATATTGTTGATTTATTCGCGTATTATTTGATCTTAAAATACTCCATATGTCTTAAGCCGCTAACATACCATTGTAGCCGCTAACATACCAAATATATACAGGTATTGGTTAGTTGCTTGACTGGGAGGGATAGTCCCACCCATCCCTTACATCAGAGGGCACATGTTTCGTCTGTTGGTGGTTAGACTCATCAGGGTACCGACATATGCTCCCTCGCCAATCGATAATCACTTTTGTGTCTAATAATTCTGTATTGCAATACTGTTGATGTTTGTCCTATATAGGTTCGATCACAGTCATTACACTGAATTCTATATATTATATTAGGTTTTTTCAATTTATCGTCTTAGTAGTAGTAGTAGGGTAGAAAATTTGTTTCTACCCCAAGAAAATTGATAATCGCTCTCTATATATATTAAAAAGAAAATACACCCGCGCTCCATATGGGTGCTTTGTCGTTCCCCTATCCGCAATGCAAAGCGCCAGCAAGCGTCTCCCAGGACCGGTTTCTGGTCTTAAGCCGTAATCAAACATGGCGATTTGGATGGCGGATGGGGGAACGACAAAGCATCAACGTGGAACGCAGGTGTAATTTCTTTTTAATATCTTCCTCCACGAGCCAGGATATATATATATATATATATATATATATATATATATATATATATATATATATATATATATATATATATGTTTTGACGAATGTATTCACGGGTGTTTTCAAAGCGTTTACTCGACAGCATTGGTCGTCGAAATACCGTTGAGTAAACGCTTTGAAAATGATGGATGATATTCCATCGAAACGTTAGCGAAACCGTCCACCAGTGGACATTCAGCTAACACGGTATACCCGAGAAACTATCATGACATATATATATATATATATATATATATATATATATATATATATATATATATATATATATATATATATATATATATATATATATATATATATATATAGAAATATCGTTCATATTTAATTACTAATTTGCTCCTAGGTGGCGCAGATCGTGCTGATCGTGTTAACTTTACATCGACGCTTGGTTCAGGGAAAATTAGTTGCCACGGAGCGTTTCACCGGACAACAACGTGCTTTCTGTGGTCGCGCATATTATCAAACAACAATTCGTCTTTTTTGGCTCGTCCGTTGTCTTTATAGGGCCGAGAGTAATTAACAGGACATAAACGAGGCACCAAGTGTTAATTTAATAAAGAAATGGTTAAAAAAGTTTGAAACTACAAGTTTAACTCTAAATTTATCATCTAGGGTCAAGCACAGGTGTAAAAAATATTAAACATGTGCGTGAGTCGGTTAGAGAAAATCCATGGCAATCCGTACGGCAGCGAAGTAGACAGTATTATGTTTGCTGAATAAGTTTCTAAACACTGTGCTATAATGTTATAAGAATAGAATTAGTATATCTTAAATCGATTTTTGTTAATTATACTTATAAAAATGAACAACAATATCGCACACCTGTTATATATAGGGTAAGGTTGCTTAAGTCGTACCACGGTATTATGTCATTTAAAATTTGTAAAAAGCACCATCTAGTGCCGTAGGCCTAAACTATTTACTCGTAGGAGTAAATGAAAACAAGTGGGTGGCTGGCTGGCTTCGTGAGGAAAAATAATTAAAAAGTAATTTTTTCACAGTTTTTATTAAAATTTTTGGCTCATTTGTAAGCATTTTAAAGAAGGATTATAATCCTTAAGTTCTTTTTAGGTTTACGTCTTCTTCAAGTCCTACAAAAACGAAATAGAGGCCAAGGCAAATACAAATGAGAGGAAGAAGCCTATACTGGATTTAAAAAAAGTTAAAATAGAAAAAGAAATAAAGAAAACTAGAAAAAAAAACGTAGACAGATGAAACATGTAAGAAGAACAAAAAAAACAAAGACAAATGGTTATGACAACGATGTAAGAAAGATAAAGAAGAAAACATGATCCAATGTATGAAATGTAAAGATTGGGTACATTCCTGTGTGCTGACGTGGAAAGTAAGATGAATATTTGTGATATCTGTGTTCAATCTCAATAATATTTGTAGGTGTAATTTTGTTTCTTAAGAAATTATAATTTTGGCTTTCTATGTGTGATTTACTCGGTAATTAAGTTTGACTTGTGTATGATTCCAAAAAATATTGATTGTAAGTTGATCTTAATCTGAGTTTTTTGTAGTTTTTATTTTTTAATATTATCTCTTGTTATTAAGTATTTTTCTATATAGTTTATGATGAATTCGCTGAAGTCTTATTCTAAGTACAACTTAGACTATAGGTGATACGAATTAGGCGACCAGGCGCCTTAATCGTACTAAAGGTACTTTTGTGAAAAACGTTAAAACACCTGTTTTGATAAAATATTTTTGGATTTTTATGAATGTTCATTAAAAAGTAAATATATGAAGGTTCAGTAGATGCATAAGATTTTATTTTATTTAAATTGTACTATACCTTGCAGTACTATTTCCTTAGGGGGTACGATTTAATCAACCTTACACTTATGTATATGTATATACATATATATATATATATATATATATATATATATATATATATATATATATATATATATATATATATATATATATATATATATATATATATATATATATATATATATATATATATATATATATATATATATATATATATTATTATTATTATTATTATTCACGTATGGGCCCGGGTGAACCACGCGAAGTACAATTTGAGACGTTTGTTGTTGTTAGACTTCTTTTGCGCCCATACTAATTTCATTCTTTCGCTATGAGCTTTTTTCCTTTCGTCAGACCAAGTTGTTCCAGTCTTCCTACATTTTTCTCTCTGGCCAACCTTCCAAACGTCAAACTTGTGTCTGAAACAGTCTCTATCCTGAATTTCACTTTGTGTAATATTTGCTGATCTTAGGTCCTCTTTAATTGCAGCAATCCATTTAATTATTTCTACTTTAGCTCTACTCCTATTTTCATAAAATTCGGCTATTTGTCTAGTTAGCCTATTTGGATTCATCCTTTTTATGTGTCCGTAAAACTTAAGTCTTCTTTTTCTCATATCGCTATGTATATCTGTGTATTGTTTGATTTCTTGGTTTTCTCGAAGTCGGTATGTTGTATTTATTTGTTAGGGGCCTAGGATTTTTCTTATGATTTTTCTTTCCTTCTTTTCAATGTCCTCGATGTCTCTCTTTCTATTCAAAATTAGCGTTTCTGCCCCATATATACATTCTGGCTTAATAACTGTGTTGTAATGTCTCAGTTTTGTGTTTTTAGATAGGTATTTTTTGTTGTAAATATTTTGTGTAAGTCTCAATGCCGTTTCCATTTTTTGACATCTACCCTTATTGGCCGCTTTTTCCAACCCATTTTCCATGATTATTTCACCCAAATATTTGAATTGAGAGACTCGTCTGATGTTACCATATTTTGTTTTTAGAAATGGTGTTCTTAGTCTGTTGCAAGTCATGTATTGTGTCTTTTCAAAGGAAATTTGGAGTCCTACCTTTTCTGCTGTTTCTTTTAGAATTGCAATCTGTTTCTGTGCCGTTAATACATCTTGAGCCAAAATTGCTAGATCATCAGCAAACGCCAGACAATCAATTTTGATGTTGGTTCTCCCCAGTTTAATGGGCTGGTCAATATTCAGGGCCGACTTTTTTTCACGCCACTCCTGTATTACTTTTTCTAGAACACAGTTAAATAAGAGTGGCAAGAGTCCATCCCCTTGTCTCACTCCAGTTTTAATTTCGAAGGGCTCTGAGATCACCCATGAATTTAACTTTTGACCTTGTGTTAGTTAATGTTGGTTTAATAATTGCCAGCGTTTTCAGATCTAGTCCTTGTTCTTTCAAGATTCGGAATAAAGATTCGCGATCTATAGAATCATATGCTTTTTTGAAATCCACAAATGTACAGACGAGATTTTTATTGTACAGTTTTTGATGTCTTAGGATCAGCTTTAGATTCAGGATCTGTTCAGGGCAGGATCTGCCCGGTCGAAAACCTGCTTGATATTCACCAATTTTAGGTTCCAACTCTCCTTGGGTTCTGTCTAGTAGACATTGAGATAGAATCTTGTAACAAAGTGGGAGAAGAGATATCCCACTATAGTTGTTTACATTCGTTCTATCTCCATTCTTGTGTAGTGGATGGATTAGAGCATCTTTCCAATCTTCCGGAATCCGTTCGGTTCGCCAAACTTCTTGTAGAATTTTGGTTATTTCCTTGATTGTACCTGGACCAGGGGATTTCAAAAGTTCAGCAGTGATTCCATCTTCACCAGAAGCTTTGTTATTTTTAAGCAGCTTGATTTGCCTAATTATTTCATCTTCATTCGGTGGTAATGAATCTGGGTTTGTTTGTTTAGGGTTTAGTGTTGGTAATTTGTTTAAAGGCTCAGGACAGTTTAGTATTTGTTCAAAATATTTCGTAAGTTCTTTGCAATTGTCTTGGTTATTTAGAGCTAATTGTCCGTTTTCCTTTTGGAAGCAAAGACTTTGGGGTTGATAGCCTGTTAATTTAGTTTTAAATGTTTTGTAAAAGTTTCGGGTGTTATTTTTTTGGAAATCTTTTTGTATTTCATATATTTCTATATATATATATATATATATATATATATATATATATATATATATATATATATATAAATATAAATATATTTGTACAAGATGGTGTAGCCGGGCCGTGAAGAGAGATTTTTCATTTGTACTCCACCCACGTGGTGCCATCGTTCGTCTCCAATATCCCGAGACCGGTTTCGAGCTTTTCAGTTATCTGCTGCTCGATATTAAAACAAAAACTGTGCGTTCCTAAGAACATATTGCCGCTGTTGCTCGCAGTGTTGATGAATATCCAAATGTATCAATTATTTGTGTTATATAATCAGATTCATCGTTACATAGTGATAATCAATGACTATTAAGTTCCAAATTTGAATGGTATTGATCTGGAGGAGATATACTCGACCACGCAATAATCGTCGATGTGGAGCTAATGCAGCAATCAATTTATTGAGGGAACTATTCAGTGAGAACATTATTTAGAGGAACGGATTTGTTAATTGACCAAGGTTATACGATTTAACACCTTTAAATTATTTTCTTTCGGGTCAAGTTAAATATTTAGTCTAACTAAATATAACTTGGACAATTGTAGGTAACAGACCCCAATTAGCTGAAAAGATGGCCGGAAAGTGGATTGACAGAATGCGCTGTATCAGAAATAGCCGCGGTGAACATTGGTCAGAAACTGTTTTCAAACATTAACCTTCAACAACGGGCTATAGTGTATACAGTACACTACGCGTACTAAATGCTCTGCCGTTTATGTAAAATAGAATCTACGCATGCGCCGCTCGACCTAACCTATTGCCAAAGTATCAACTTCTACTTGTTTAAGTCGCTATTTGATTTTCACAAGGGTACATTAACTGTTTAGTGAATATTCGCAGGTTGTTATCAAAGATGATCAAATCATTTTTAACAAATGTTTATGTGACAGAAAAGAGGCTATAAGGGATAATAAACGCATTGAGTTTTGCTGACGATACATTAGTTATGGTGAAAACTATAGAACACTTACAAACAATGATGAATGTTGTATATAACGAATAGTTGTTTGTAAATGGATCTAAATATTACCTTCGACAAAACCAAACTAATGATACTCTTCTCCGACAATGGGCAATCATCAGTATAGACTGTAAAAAAAAACGCGTAGAAATTCAAAGACTCATCGATTTTGCATTAAACGATGACAATGAAATCGGTGAGGTCTGAGTTATTGACATTTAAATAAATGGTTTGTGATAAAAACTTAAACTTGTAGCTTGAAAACTTGAAACTACTAAGTTTTATGGAATGATGCTTCTAATACTAATGGCATCTAAGTACATTATTCGATGTCCAAACTTGACTTTGACTTGGACTTTGGTTAAACGGATGTATATACCGTTAAAAAACCATGAGCTGCTAAAGTTGTTAACGAAAATTTGCTTGGATGAACAGGTTGACAGAGAAGGCTATTAGGAATCGTCAAAATATGCAACACAACTTACGTTGGCCATATAATGTATAAGGATAAGTATTATCTACTTCAGGCTGTGATGCAGGGAAGAGTGAACAAAATAAAGAGAGTGGTAAGAAGTCCTGGTTGAGGAATACACCGGACTGAACGAATATAAGCGTTTAGATCGTAGATCTAAAGCGCGTAGATTTATTTCGCATTGCTCAGGATAGGAAATAAAAAAAATGCAGTTGCCAGTCTTCATTAACTGAAATGTCGAAACAACAATAATCATGTTTTCAAGACTCTTGTCTCTCTCCAGGAATCTTTTGAACCAGAGCTGAGCGGTGAGAATTGATATGGCATCTTGCCCCTTTACTTAGAAAATCTCACAAACCGGTGGCATTCGCTATAAAGCTTTTTTTAAAATAATGTTAAATTGCCTTAATGTCATGACTTATTTCAGTCATTTTAACGTTCTTGTTAAAACCGTAAATTGAATATTTTGACGTAAAATCCCTTTAATACTGCAATAGAAATGTTATTTGTGGGAGAACAAGCAGAAACGTCTAAACACTGAAATATAATCGTTACTTTTGTTAAATCATTGTACTGTTTTGTAACAGAAACAATCGTTATTGTTTTTTTATATATTACATATAAAAAAGGAATACATTTTTTTAAATATTTATTGCTACACAGTTATTTCTTAACAAAATTACAGTTTGGAAACCTTGGATACTTTTAAAGAAAACCTCAGCTGCGTAGAAAATAAGGATATCATTATTATCCAGTCTTAAACTTATAAGCTTTGTTTTGTTTAAATTTTTCCTTCATCAAGAAAAAAAGGGAAGATAATTCCTAGCTAATCTCTTTTCTTATATAATTTCCGTAAAATTTTCTCAAAGTCACGCCCAACCAGTTTTGAAAAAGATTTGGAAAACTTTGCGTTTCCGATTTTGCCGTTCGAGTGTATTACGTAATTTATGTAAAGCCACTTGAAATTTACATGAGGCCTCTTATAACTTGCGCCTCTTTTGGCATAATTTACATAAGTTGTTTCTCGACAGGCTAAATTGTTCGGAAATGTTTTGTGGAGGGAATTAATTAACACTTACAGGGAATAAAATTGACGTGAGTGCTATTTCTTTTAGTCTGTTTGTCAAGATATTAATGAAACTATTTTTCTAGGAGATGCTATATTCTGTACCTGAGTAACTTGTAAACTGGTACCTCGTAAGCTGGTAAAATTAATTCTTTATTTCCAGGCAGCTCAAATATATTTCGTCGTCTATATATTCCGAATCACTTTTGAGATTTCTAGTTTCAGAAAAATAGTCTTAACATATTTTATATTCTCTATTGTATGTCGTTTTGAACTGACATTTTGTTTTTCTTTGTATTTTAAAGATTATTATTTCATTGTTGTATATATCATTGTTAATGGCGGAAACATGAAAATATTTACTGACGATCGATCCGAAGATTATCATCGGTTGTCGGTGTGAGTGAAAAAACTATGTGTCGAATCGCCGAGGAGGACCTCCGCTACAAGTTTTACACAATTAAAACGAGGCAGGTGCTTTCCGAAGCTGTCAGGACAAAGCGAGTTAAAAGCTGCAACCTGTTTTTGTGTTCCATAAAAAACAATGCTATCGGATGACTCAGGTTATTTTTCTGACGAACAAATGTTTACTGTCGATGCGAAAATAAATCGAAGAAATAATCGCTGGCTCGCACATGAATTCCATTCCATTCCATTCCAGAACAAAATTTCCGGCGAATTTTCAGGTTTTAAGTGTTGTGTCCAATGAGGGTGATGTGATGCCATCGCATTTCTTTAATAAAGGGGAAAATGTCACAAAATAAGTTTATTTGCGTGTTATGACAAATGTAGTGAAGTCGTGGATGGAAACTGTGTCGTCTGGAAAACCGTATGTTTTCCAGTAGGACAGTACGCCCGTCCACAGAAGTTATTTGGTTCAAAATTGGTTGTCCAACATCGTCGACATATTTTGGTTCAAATAATTGTCGCCTCCCAACAATATATACCGTGCCGCAATAAAACGAACCTGCGAGCGCTTCAGACCGAGAATAGTGGCGGTCATTCAAGCAGGGGGAGGATATATCGAGTGAATGTGTCCTTACAAACAATTTAGTAAAAAAAAATGTAAATTTTTCCGTTTTTTGCATAAAAATTAGTAAAAAAATGTTTAAATTGTCCGGCTTGTGGTGTCGCACCCACATATGTATATATATATATATATATATATATATATATATATATATATATATATATATATATATATATATATATATATATATATATATATATTGTTAGTTCGTAGTGTTTTACAGATGGAAGAATACGTTAGACTATTAGTCCGGGAGTACATCCGATCGTTTGTGTCCCGTTTGTCGGGAGCGTGCAAACGTTTCTACATTTGTCTGAAGTCTTCAGTAAAGCATTGAGAATGACAAGTGTGACTTTGACGAAACATCTGCACGTTCCCAACAAAGTGCACACAAACGATCGGATGTATCCCGGACTAATAGTCTAATATATATATATATATATATATATATATATATATATATATATATATATATATATATATATATATATATATATATATATATATATATGTCTGCATGTCTGATAAAATTTTTCTGGCTAAATTTTTCTAGTTATCTTCAACGCATGCGCAATTATATTATCAGAAAATTCTTCATGTTCATCTTCATTTTAATTTTTTTTTAAATTTCTTCATAAACCCTACTAAAACGAAACGTCTATTAAGATAATACATGTGAATTTTTTTGTGAATATATCGTATATTTTATTGCAAAAATGGAAATATCAACAAATAAACGAAATCTTAACAAATATAAATGATAAACAAGCTATTTTTCTATTAAGATCTATCAGTATTAAAATCTCAGTTATATCGCCTTGTATAAATGAACATTTACTGTGGAATGCAATTTCAGCAAGATATCAGATAAAAAAAGGGATCTACTTACATTCGTCGTGATCTTTGGCGGTGACAGTGAGGACAGTATGCTGAATATCCTCATTTTCGTCGACTTCCGCTTCGTACAGGGCTTTGTCGAAATACGGAGGATTATCATTCTTGTCAGCGATGCCGATACGAATGAATTTGGTTACTGGAAAAAAAAAACGAATTTGTTAGGGCTGTGAAAACGAAAGGAAATAACATTATTTTCTGGCGCGCGTGGTTTTTAACAAGTTTTTTTGACAGCACCATGAAAAATTCCTGATTTTTATCGTTTTTTTTATTTAAAAAAACTGCTACGACCTTATACTGGAGAACAAAAAAATTGAACAATATTAATATTAGATTTTTTGTAGTCCATATTTTGTTGTTTTTGTTCACTATAAGGGTGTTGTGTAATGATAAAAAAACCAGTCAAGTGTCGCTACAGCAGACTCTTTTGAAAACTGTACTGTTTGATGCCCTGTGTGGTTTGGGTTATCGTGCTAAAAGCTGCGATTTGGACCAACTGGCAGAGTGTAATATTTCATTTATAAATGAGCTGAATATACACTTCCTGGGATGGTTACTAAGGTCAGAAGCGGCGTAAGGTAAGGGCGAATGTTTATGCAGCTTTCTTTGACTCATGAAAAATATTTAGCTAGGACCATTAAAAGCCGTAACCGTAAAGATTTTACTCATCATAAAACGATAAATCTCACCGGCCAGCAAGTGTTTGGCAATACTAGCCTACCACATTCGTTTCTTTAAAAATCTAGTCTCTATAATACCTACACTTGCTCAGCAAGTACTTGCAGGGAAACTTTCTCGGCCAACTTGCCAAGTATATGGCAAATCCTCGCTGGGTAACTGTTGGCGTGCAAGTTGATATAAATCTACGACCGTAGATTAGAAGCAACTTGACAGCAAGTCTTGCAGTTAATTTGAAGTAAAACGTTCGATCAATATAACGCCAATAATCTGATGCCAACTTAACCGCAACTTCATGGTCTATACATTTGTTTACGTAATTTTTTTCATTTGAATTTGATCTTTTTTTTTTGGAAAATTCGATTCTCCTGCATTTTAAAAATATGTTCTAGTCTAGGAACCTCAAATTCGTGCATATTTATGATTCTCAAACTACCTTACGTAGGTTCTCATAATGGTAGAACAGAATGTCCTCATAGAAATAGCAATGTTCAGTCGTTTCACTGATTCATGCCAATATAGAGCCCTTTCCAAATTCAATCATTGCCTGAGATGGCGTAGTGCACGAATTCATGGAATTTACCATTTCTAACAGCATCACCAAAATACAGCTTAGCTTTGTATAGGCTTATCTATTTCGTACTTCGGAAAATACCACCCTGTATTTTGACAACTGTCAAACTTAAATGTTATTCAAAGTGTGATTTGTTTAGTTTAAGGTTTGCTATTTTACAATATACATCATTTTACCACCGAACAATGCGTTAGCATTGTTAAAAGTTTTTACAAAAATGGTGATTCTGTCATAGCCCCGTTTCGCGCCTTATGAGTAGGATCTGGTCGCCATAATCGTCCTTCTGAGCGCACACTTTCCAACACAGTCAAGAAATTTGAAAATAATGGGTCTGCTACGAATGTGAATCATCGTAACGCTCACAGTCTGTGGGCATGTCCTGCGGCACATTATGGCGTATTTTGCATTTAGACTTGCATCTTCATCCTTACAAAGTTCAACTCACGCAAGAATTAAAGCCTGCCGACCATGGAATGCACCGAACATATGCCGATTGGATGCTTGAACATTCACCTGATTTTTCGCACAAAATTTTCTCTAGCGATTAGGCTCATTTCTCGCTCGACGGATACATATATAAGCAAAATTGCAATATATGGGGCTCTGAAAATCCACAAGTGATTTTGGAGAGTCCATGCATCGGCAAAAGGTGACTATTTGGTGCCCGTATGGTCTAATGGTATCATTGGCCCGTAATTCTTTGAAAATGAAGGAGTGACTGTAATGCCAATTCTGAGCGCTATTGCAGTATGATAACCGATTATTTTTGGCAACAAATTGAAAATTTCGATCTGTGCGCTATGTGCTTCCAATAAGACGGTGCCACAAGCCACACAACTCGACAAATTTTGGCTTTATTACGCGAGAAATTCCCAGACCGCGTAATTTCTTTGGCAATGTCAATTGGCCGCCGAGATCATGCGATTTGACGTCGATGGACTTTTTTTTGTGGGGCTGTGCAAAAGATTGTGTTTACGTAGACAATTATTAAAATCTTGAGCAGTTGAAAACCAACATTCGTGAAGTCATGGCCGAGATTCAACTGAAATATGCAGAAATGTCATCGAAAATTAAAAAGGATTGAGTTGTGTAAGCGGTCACGTTGTGAATTTAAATGATTGTAAATTTAAATGTTGTATTCCACACTGGCAAAGTCCAAGCAATAAAATGAAAAAAAAATCTACGAAATCTCAATTATTTGTGTGCTTTTTAAAAATTTTACTTTCCGAAGCACAAAATGGATAACCATTTAGTATACGAAAAATATAATAAAAAGGGACAAAAACCGTTTTTTGGTAGCATACAATAGCATACAATAGCATACAAAAAGTCATATAAAGTCAAAGAAGCAAAAAATAAGTTAGTTTTGTTCAATTTTTGTTTGATTCCAATATGTATATTGGGCATTACACTTTTTTTTTTGTTCCTCAATATATAAAAACATTTATCGTGATGTTGCAACATTAAAACAACATTATATAGGGGTTTTAAACAACGTTTTATATTAGTTAGATAATCTATACATAGATTATTGGACAGCTAATCAGAACAGTAAATATGTATTTCTCCTTTTTTTTTGGGGGTTTTCGCCACGATTTAAAACTAAAAAAATATCAAAAATATCTGTTCTTATGTAAATAAAGAATCACTGGGTAAAAATCAAAAACAAAAGGGAGACAAATTCGTGGCAAAAAACCCCAAAATGAAAAAATATATGAATACGCCACAATAATTCAGACAATAGTAGATAGGGCATGAAAACTAGGGCATGAAAAGAAAAACTAAGAGGTTATTATATTACTTTTATATATGCTCCGAAGTAATTATTTAGTGTTATTGATACTTTAGTATCTATACTTTAGTATCAATAACGGTACTTTGTGATGGTTCATTTTTAAACCAAATAAAACAAATTTTTACTTTGTTATCTAGTTTTAAACTAATATTTGAGAACGTAATTGTTTTACGAAAATATAGTCACATCAAGTTAGAAAATAAAAGTTATAGATAACAAAGTAAAAACTTTTTATTCGGTTTAATTATTTACTGGTTTGTATTTCGAAGCAGTTACACTGATATGTGTTTTTTTCGAAGACGTAATCAGTTACGAAGTTCTTTTCCATTTGAAGGAATTGTTAGTCAATTTATTTAAGTTAGAGCTGCGTCGACACCCTAGGTTTGGTTAGCACCCTCCTCAGACTATGAACCCTTCATTTTGTGCTTAACCGTAAGTCTCTCAGAAGTCTATCGAGTGGCCAGAATACCCCATAGAAGGTATCCAGCCCCAGAAGTATCCCCCCTTGGACTGGCATGACTGAGGGAAAATTCCTTGTCGGATTTTACACCCTTGACTATTGAAATGCTGTACGTAAACCGGTCTCTCCAACTACTAACTATAACAAGCCACACTAACTACCTCGGATTCGCCGAATTATAGAAGATATCTCCGGGATTAGGAGGAATTGAAAAAAATATCCATTTCTGCTGCAGCAAAGAAAGCAGCAGATATTACTCAAATTAAGAAAACATTCCAAAATATTTTAATCACTCGAATAAAAAAATAATTGTAGCTAATTCAGCAACATGAAATTATTGCAAATTATGCAGATTTGAATAAAGTCCAGCATTGATCCTCAGTCGACAATAGCCAGAAATTATAAACATCCAATAAGTGAATTTCCATGTTTTCAGAACGTGACACTTGTAATTTACGCAGAGCGTTTTTTACTAACTATGATCATTTTATTATTATTATTATTCACGTATGGGCCCTGGTGGATCACGCGAAGTACAATTAGAGGCGTTTGTTGTTGTTAGCCTTCCTTTGCGCCCATACTAATTTCATTCTTTCATTCTTTCGCTATGAGCTTTTTTCCTTTCGTCAGACCAAGTTGTTCCAGTCTTCCTACATTTTTCTCTCTGGCCAACCTTTCAAACGTTAACCTTGTGTCTGAAACAGCCTCTATCCTGAATTTCACTTTGGGTAATATTTGCTGATCTTAGGTCCTCTTTAATTGCAGTAATCCATTTAATTATTTCTACTTTAGCTCTACTCCTGTTTTCATAAAATTCGACTATTTGTCTAGTTAGCCTACTAGGATTCATCCGTTTTATATGTCCGTAAAACTTAAGTTTTCTTTTTCTCATATCGCTATGTATATCTGTGTATTGTTTGATTTCTTGGTTTTCTCGAAGTCGGTATGTTCATTTTAATTATATTATTTATACTTATTAGAGTTGTAATCTATAACATTATATGAATGTAATCTATAAAAAAATATTGATTTAAAATCAAGTACAAGACGATACATATTTAAAGTTGTATTAGTTTTTAATTTAATGTCTTCAATTACTTATTAAATTCAACGTACATTTTTGGGAGCCTATTGGTTGCTTAATTCGTGAATTAATTAATTTCAGGAAAAAAATCTTAAAATGAGATATACAATGGAGTTAGGTTAGGTGATGAATCTAGCAGCTTTTCGATGAATCTGGCAGACCCAATGATAATTTCCACAAATTTCATCCACTTTTCGGATGTTTTCTTCTATTTAAATCATTTATAGTCATGATGATGGACCGTCTTCAGTCTTCTTTCCAATCTCACGAAATGTGGCACACAACTTAATCATATTTCAATATCTTGTCATATCTTCAATATCATTAAGAGTTTGAATTATTCTAAACATCGCATTCTTTAAACAAACGCTAAAAATATCCTGTGACGTTGACATTACGAATGGACAAGCTACATTAGATCTTTGATATTTCTGATTTCATCAACAATATATTCCGTAAATATCTAGACATGCGCCTCTCTTAATCTTTTTTCTTCCATGGCATCAGCTCCAAGAGAATTATTTAAACTTTTGTTTAATGTAACTTTAGGTTTAATGTAATGTAGGACTGTAGGACTTTTTATTTATGTTATTAGTGTTAAACTATTAGTGTTAACAATTTACAAAAAAAAAGTATTATCAAAAATATACCTACCAAAAATAAAAAGCTAGTAAATCAATAAATCACAATGTAATCAATTTTTGAAACAGTGACATATTTTGTCTAAAAATAAAGAAGAGATTTTGCAAAAAAAAAACTGTAAGCAATAAAAGTCAAATGTGTTTCTTAACAGAATGGTAATTTTATCCACAAACTTAAACTGTTTTACCCTCGCTTTACGTTTTCTGATTCTCGTTTTATTGGTTTTCGAAATAGATTTACATTTTATTGCTTTAGTTTAGCTGGATTTGAAAGCACTACATAAAAATTGCTTTTTGATAATAAATCTAAATTGTCCTTGTTAAAATTTAAATTATAAAAGGGTAAATATCAGTTATGATGATATAACTGAAGCTACGAGACGTATGGAAGTTTTACAATATAACTTTAGTCTGTGTTTCTCTGTTTCGAAACAAAAAAATTCTCCGGCCATTAACACTAAAATACGTTGTAATAAATTCAGTTTTGGCAACTCCACATTGATTATTTTATTAGAAAATATTTTAATACTTTTTAATACATAATAATCAATGCAGACCTGCCAAAACTGCATTTATTACAACTTATTTTAGTGCTAATATATTTTAGAGGTGAGACAGTTATTTGAAAGCATTCTTTTCTCGTTACCCTTTATAAAAGTAGCCCCTCAAAAGCTCGTAGCTTTTGGTTTCTTATTATTATTGTAGTATTTATTATTATAGTATATTATGTAGTATTATTATGTAGTATTATTATGTAGTATTATTGGTTTCTTATTACTATTGTATCTCTTGGTTTATCAACTTAAAAGTACGGGTGGATTATAACTGAGTAAGTGCAACTGGTTGGATTTCAAGTATTCAGAGCTTTGACTTCAATGAAGTTCATTTTCATTAAATGGAATCATGTTTTATAGTCACGTTTAGACAGGGTAGTTTTTTCACACATGTAATAAATATTATACAATTTAAATTAACTGAATCAGCTATCGAAAGCTCGATATAGTTGCCTCGAATTTGTTTACAGAAAATTACATGCAAAAAATACATAATAAAAAGAAAGAACTATATAAAACTCTTTGAATATAGTTGGCAATATAAAAGGTCTTTTAAATTGAGCTGTTTTTTATACTTGAGTTAATTTCAAAATATTTTTTTGATATTTGAAGCATACTTTTTATTGATAATTGAAGCATACATTATCATTATGTACGCGTATGCTTATGAATGCGTTATGCACGAAAGACAATATCTGCCAAATGACCACCTCCTACAACTCCACAGACGTCCACTGTTTTGTCAAAATTTTGGATGATATTTTCATTTCATTTTATCCCCAATGGCTCTAATAATTTGATCATTTAGTTCAGAAATCGACTGTGGATTATTCTTATAGACCTAGCTTTTCACATAACTCCAAAAAACTATTTCAATGGTGTCAAATCACATGATCTTGGTTGCCAACTAATATCGCTCTTTCTTGCAATAACCCATCCAAGAAATTTTTCTCACACTGAATCAATTGTTTCATTAGCAGAGTGAGGTGTAGCGTCAACCTAAGGTGTAGTGCCATCCACATATCCTCCAGATCAATATCATTAAATTCAGTCCACAAAAATATAGCTATCATCTTACGATATCGAACACCATTCACAGTTACAGCTTCACTAGAAGCTTTCTGAAACAAATAAGGCCCAATTACATCTCCTGACCATAATGCACACCAAAAAGTGACTTGTTTAGTATGTAAAGGTTTATCGTGTAGTTTCTTCATCCTAAATGCGGCAATTTAGTTTATTAACTAAATAGCTACGAATTTCGAATGTGCTTCATCTGAAAAGGTAATTTTTTAAGAAAAAAAATTTGTACTTTTATCACAATTGACAAATCCACGACGTTTTGAATTATCCAGTGGCTTTAGTCTTTAGTTATGTCTTCAGAGCTAAATCCTTTCGTAAAATACGCCATGTTGTGGATTCACTGAGTCCAAATTGTTGTGAACAATTAATGAATATTTCTGGATCTTCAGCAACACTTTCACGTATCAAATCAATATGCTTTTGTGAACGACCACTACGACATATATTGCTCTTCTTTTATCTTCAATCGAACTAGTTTCTTAAAATTTTTGAAAAATTCGTTGCTAGTGATTTCAAACATACAATTGTGCAAACCGTAAATGTCACGTAATTTTCAAGGAACATTTTTCACCGAACGCCCATTTCCATACAATAATTCAACAAGTTTAACGCTTTGTTGTATTGTGTACGACTTTATTTTTATAAATATCATACATTACACTTCTGAAATGAGACTAGACCTAGGCAAATTCACAACGCCATCTGTGTTTTATTCAAGAATTGAAAAAACCGCTGAATTTGAAAGACCCGTTACTATGTGCTTCTAAGTAACATAAACAATAATTAATACGGATACTTAAGAGAACATTGCTAATAATCTTCTAACGATTAATCTTTTGTTAGAACTAAGAATAGGAATTAATTATTGTAAATAAAGGACAAAATACGTTGTTTATATAATTACACATGCATGAATCAAAATAGTGAATAATGAACGTAAAATCAATGCCAAATATCCCACTCTATTATTAAATGCTGCATGATTACTATCTCTAATCGTACACGAAAAAATCTTAATTCGATTAATTTCGCCAAATCAATTACCGTAGAAAATTAATTTCAACACTAATTATCCGTGAGCGCTTCGTTAAATAAATCAGTACCGCAAAACATCAATTTGGCATGACGATTGTCCGATTTCGACTAATGATAAGCGCTGTTCAGCTGAAGTATGTAAGTATTATGCGCATACAAATGCCCATAGAATTCGATGTATCGACCAATCAAAACTTAGTTTTAAATTTTCAAATTGGTGGTAAACATTGAAAAAACTCAATTAGGTTCCAATTATATTGATTTATGATGTACTTTGAACTCTGGTGAAGTATTGTACGGGGAAATTTCAATGAACTATTGTCCCTGATACAGAAATAAATAACAGGCACATCGATGATGACAGGCTTTTATTTTTATTATTAGTGTTAAACTATCTATATGCAGTAGACTCTTAACTATCCGACTCGCAGCTATCCGAACTCCGTATTATCCGGATTGGCGCGTAGCGTGCGGGCTTCAGGCAGCTTCAGGCTACAAGAAAAGCAGTGTGTAAAAGCAGTGTTACTGTTCTCACCTGTAGTAACGCTACTGGTAATCGCAAGTTTAGATTGACTGTAATTGGAAAATCCAAGAAGCCAAGAGCATTTAAAAAACTAAAAAATCCAGATTCTCTACCGCAGTAGTATACATATCAAACAAAAGCTTGGATGAACTCGAAAATTTTCAAAGCTTGGTTTCAGAACGAATTTGTATCAGCTGTAGAAAAGCACTTTGCCATTAACAATTGCCCAGGAGAGCTATTCTTATCCTCGATAATGTCCCTTCGCTCCAGAACTCTGTTTATACCACCAAATGTGACGTCCATATGTCAGCCTATGGATCACAGCGTTCTTGAAGCTTTGAAGAGAAAATATCATCGCCGACTTCTTAGCTTTTTAATATCGTCAATTGATAACGACAGTGATTGCATAATTTCCCTGAAAAAAATTGATATAGTGGATGTTATAAGATGGGTATCCGAAGGATGGGAGGAGATAACTTTAACGACACTGGAACGATCATGGAAGAAGTTACTTGATGATGAAAGTGATGTGAGCAAGGAGATTGAGAATACAAAAAAAATGAGATATCAATTGTTTAATTAATTAAGATTATTTAGAAAAATTAAAAAAAAAAACAATAAACTCATGTCGTAGATTAAGAAAACATTTCGGGAGGTAGAGAGAACACTGAAGACGCTCCATCATCATGACTATAAATTATAATTTGAAAAGAAGAAAACATCCGAAAAGTGGATGGAATTTTTTGAAATTATTATTGCGTCTGCCAGATTCATTGAAAAGTTTATTGCCATTCCTTTATATCTCATTATACACATATGTCCAAAAGTTTGGAATATTTACAAATAGGATATCTCCACCTATAGTACACCAATAGTAAAATTTTGACGGATATTTACTTTAGACCATTTTAAAATGAAATTAATAAAAGCATTGTTTTGCTGATAACACACGTTTTTCGATTTTTGCCCATTCCGTTGATATTGGTATTTAGACATTATTTCAGTTCTTTTTCAATTTTCAATTAATCCGTTTAAAAATGCCTAGAAACATGATATCTCATTTTAACAGATTAAGAGTAATTGCCTTGTTACAACGGTATTTTAATCAAAATGGTATGGCGGAAATTGTCAGTGTTTTCCAAAGTAATGTATTGAAAATTCATAAAAAATTCCTGCTTTGCTGCACAAGACCGGCAGCTATCAATGATAATTCGAATAAATCGTCTGGATTCTACAAGTGGTATATCAAGGAAGTTTATTAGACTTGAAGGGGTAGATGTTTCACTGTAAACCATAATACGAACTAACCCTTAAAAAAAAAGTAGGATTGGAATAAATGGAATAACGTCATGTTCTCTGATGAGACGAGAATTGGCTTGGTTTCTAATTCACTACGAATATTAGTCTGGAGACCTCCACGTCGGCAAGCCCGACTAGAAACAGCTGGTGGGAGGTGGGAGGTGGGAGGTGGGAGGTGGGAGGTGGGAGCGTGTTTTGGAGTGGTGTTGTGAGGGGTACACGGACACCTCTAGTGGTCCTGGAGAGAAGAGTCACTGGTGCTGTGTACATAGAGGAAGTTTAAAATCCTGTTGTGCGTCTCTTCCGAGGCGCAATGGGCGACGTATTTGTTTTCATGGATGACAACGCACTTCCTCATCGAACAGCAGTAGAACAAAATTGGCTTGAAGAGTAGCGGATAACCAAGTTAGGGTGGATAGCAAATTTCCCTGACATAAATGTCATTGAACATGCTAAAGACGTTCTGAAAGCATGCATCAAGAAACGAAAGAATCCTCCTCTTACCCTGAAAGAACTAAAAGATGCTGCTCGTGAAGAATGGGAAAGAATTCTATAAGCCAAAATTGATCATTTAATCGACAGCATGCCAAATCGCCTACAGGCATGCATATGGTTATTAGTTTTATTGAAAGTGGTTCTTTATATTTTTAAATTACTTTTGAAGGCAATTGGTACATTGTAATTTTTTGACTCCAAAATAATAAATCAATTTTATACACATTAGTTATTTGGCGTCGAGTATTATTTGATACCAGTAAGAGTTGTAATAAAATAATGATTACGTAAACGAGTAAAATAAAAACTTAATATCAATAAAACAAAATTTTTTGAATATTCCAAACTTTTGGACAAATTTGTATGTATCTACTGTATATCTCATTATATAAAACTTTTCAACTCCAATAAGTTGTCTCCACCTTTCTTAACTTCTTCATCAGTATATCATCTTCACCTGATGCTTTACCATTCTTTATTTCTGAGAGTGATTTTTGAACTTTTGCTACGGTTATCTCAGGTAATTTTGTCGATTCTTGATTTAAGCTTGGGAAGATGACACCAGGAACGCGCTCTTTATGCAGAAATTATTAGTTATTTTATCCTTTTTAATCTTAAATGAAACAGACATATGCTAAAATGACAGTAAGAATATGAGATAAAAAATTCAGTGAAGATTATAGAATAATTAATCAAAATCAAAAATCTACAATTTCTAATGATTTATAGTTGGGAGGAGCCATTTGTACGTAGTTTCCTGAAGATGAGGTTGACAACGCGCTGGCCATCAAAAGACTTTAACAGAACAGTTTCCCAGCAAAGCAACCAGATACTTCAAGAGCCAGATACTTCAGTGTTATTAGTGTCATAAATATTTAATAAGGAAACATAAATTACTACTAAATTTGCTAATTAAAAAAATATTAAAGTACGCATTTGGTTAATAAATAATTGCTATGGGGCTTTGAATTATAGGGTAAAATATGTGGGCATTGAATGTATCTACATTATTCATAGTTTAATTTAATAAATATTCTTCTTTGTTAAATATAGACATGCTCAATATATTTGGACGATCGTCTGTATTATTAATTCAAAGAACAGATTACATTTGAAATTCAGAATTTAAATTTTTCAAAGGGCCAAAGAAATCTATTTCGACTTTGTTCTAAGAAATTTTTATGTTATATATTTTTATGTATAATTTTTATGTTAATCTGAATGCTATTTGGTAATTAATATTTGTCTTATTTTAATGCAATTATACAATATTAAATATTCAGTACTTTTTTCTTTTAAAGTGGCGTGACTTACAAAAGAGAATATTATGGGATGACACATATACTAGATAAAAAATATCTACAATGCTCAGTATACATAGTTGATTTAACCAGTGGCGGTTGGTCCATAAGGGCACGTGGGCACGTGCCCCACATAGAAAAAAATTAAAAATGAAAAAAAAAAAATGATGTCTGACTGTTACACTCGTATTTTTACACAGCAAAGTGCGTGTGATACTAAGAAATGTAAAATTTTTTGTTGCGACGCATTTCCTTATCCCCATTCAAAAATTTGGTTATATGTGCCTCACCTGTTTTTTCCCCCACGAACCGCCGCTGGATTTAACCTGAAAATTTACACACCGAATAGAGTCTCCTGAACTAAAAAAACGATACACCTTTTGCTTGCTTACTTTTAGACTTTTGTAAGCGATTGATGAAAACATAATAGTATTCTTGTAATTAATGCGGTTTCGAATGCTGCAAACGTCCGCCGCATGATGGCGTGAGGTGTATGTGATTACACTGGCCATCTGACCGATTTATATGGTCATGGCTTTTGTTATTCCATCAGGCGTTTTCTGAGAGTTGACTCGTGCCTGACAGATGAAGGCTTTAAGGCCAGAAACAGGTCTTGGCACACACCTGCTGACGTTTTTGTTGGCGACTGAAGAAATGGACAAAGCAATCAGGGGGATTTGTATATATATATATATATATATATATATATATATATATATATATATATATATATAAATAATCTTGTAGTTTAGGTATTTAGATAGTATTTGGATACAGATAGGTTCATATATTAATAATATTGTTGAATCTGGTGCATGTCTGCAAATCCCGGAGTTGTAAAGAGACATGCGCTCTCTCGTCAAGAATAGGAAGACCCTATCCACAGTCAATAACCTATACTTTTTGCCGACTTCCCATAGGATGGCGTATACATGCAATGTTAGAATTCTTTGGACTGCGTCCAATGATACAACAGTGCTGAGTGTCATCAGACACCCAACTGCTGGGTTCCACAACCTCATGTGGAACACACAACAACTTGCGTCTCCCCCTAAATAAGCATTTTGTTAATTGTTTTACTGGGGACGGGCCCCACTCAGCCCTTCCATTGGAGGGCACAAGTTTCGTCTCTTGATGTTTAAACTCTTCAGGGCACCGACATGCGCTCTCCTGTCAAGAACAGAAACGCCCTATCCACAGTCAGCAACCCATGGACGCAGTCCAAAGAATTCTAAGACTATATATATACGCCATCCGACGGGATGTCGGCGAAAAGTATGGGTTGTTGACTGTGGATAGGGTCTTCCTATTCTGGACGAGAGAGTGCATATCGGTGTCCTGAAGAGTCTAAACATCAAGAGATGAAACATGTGCCCTCCAATAGAAGGGATGGGTGGGGCCCGGCCCCAGTTAAACAATCAACAAAATGCTTATTTAGGTGGAGACGCAGGTTGTTGTGTGTTCCACATGAGATTGTGGAACCGAGCAGTTTGGTGGCTGATGACCCTCAGCAGTGTTGTCTCATTGCACGCATTCCAAAGAATTCTAACATTGTATATATAAACACTAGAAGAAAATAACGGAATAAACAAAGCTAAACACAAGCTGATAAATAAAAGGACACAATTTGTTTTCTGCCTTTGTTTGCCTTAATGCGTGAGGATGACACACTGTGTAGGGAGCGTACGGCAACGTTAGAGGTTATCAGAAGATTTTATTCCAAGTTATATGAAAATAAGAACCAGTCAAAGACCGCAATGTTCATGGAAGAATAAATGCCAGATATCCTGTTGGATGAAGTGATAAATGCCATAGAAACGATGAAGAATGGAATGGAGAATGTAACGGTTGAAATGTTAAAAGCAGACGGTCGAACTTTACATAAAATACTGGCAAAATTGTGCTCAATAATGAATCAAAAATGAAAAGATGAGTCTATGGAAAAATGCTGTAAGTAATTTTTCTTCATAAGAAATGAGGTCAGGCAGATTTAAAAAAACTTCCACCCAATATGCTTCCTATCAGTAATGTACAAAGTTTTCACCAAGATGATATCTAAAAGAATATTAAGAACACTGAATGAGGCACAACCAAGAGAGCAGGCAGGATTCAGAAACGGATTCAATACAATGGATCATATCCAGGTTGTCCAACAGGCCATAGAAAGGGATAACAAATGCTCCATGTCACTGTGCTTGGCTTTTATTGACTATGAAAATACATTTCATTTAATATCAACGCAAACCATAATAGATGCATTGCTTAACCAGGGGAAAGACATAGCCTAGGAGAACTTACTGCGATCCATGTATGAGGAAGTTACAGCTACAGTGCACATGGATGACCTTGAAGTTAAAATCAACGTAGAACGGGATATACGGCAGGGTGACTCAATATCGCCTGTTCTTTTCTCAGCTTGCCTTGAAGAGGTATTCCGTAACCTGGATTGGACACAGGAGGCAATATAAATTAATGACGCATACCTAAGCTATCTTAGATTCGCAGATGATATCATTCTCCTCTCACAAGACCCAGATGAGCTACAAAAACAGATACAAGAACTGCAAAGGGCTGGAGAACCATTTGGTCTGAAAATAAACCTAAAAAAGAGTTAGGTTATGTTCAACAAATTTACTGTCAACAGAAAAATTTCTATTTTAGGAAGCGATTTAGAGGTTGTAGACCACTATATATATCTTGGACAAAGGATTTTAATGGAGGGTGATACTGTCCGGGAAGTGGAATGGCGTGTTTTGGCTGGCAGGGTCAATATAGTGTTTAAGAACAAACTCCCACTTTGTTTGAAGATAAAGGTTTTTAATCAGTGCGTGCTGCCTGTTTTGATATACGGGAGTGAAACATAAACACTCACATCACAATCAGTTCAAAAGCTTCGGGTAGCACAGATGGGAATGGAAAGGTATATGCTTGGCATTACAAAGCGGGACAGAAAGACCTGCATATGGATCAAAGAACAAACGAGGGTATGTGACAACATTGGAAGAGTGAAAGGATTGAAATGGAAGTGGGCAGGCCATATAGCGAGATGATGCGTCGAGAGATGGACCAAAATGGCTGAATGATGATGATATATATATATATATATATATATATATATATATATATATATATATATATATATATATATATATATATATATATATATATATATATGTATATATATATATATATATATATATGTATATATATATCATCATCATCATCATCATCAGCCCGTATCGATCCACTGCAGGATGAAGGCCTCTTCAACATGCTTCCAACCTTCACGGTCCTGGGCTTTCCTCTGCCACTCGGGTCCAATATACTTAACGATGTCATCAATCCATCGTGCTTTCGGTCTTCTTCGCGGACGTTTGCGATCAAGCGGTATCCACTCCAGGATTGCCTTGGTCCATCTGTCGTCCCATCGCCTCGCTATATGGCCTGCCCATCTCCATTTCAACTGTTTTACTCTTCCAATGATGTCACAGACTTTTGTTTGTTCCCTGATCCATGCGCAGGACTTTCTGTCTCGTCTTGTAATGCCAAGCATACATCTTTCCATTCCCCTCTGTGCCACCCGAAGTTTTTGAATTGATTGCGATGTGAGTGTCCAGGTTTCACTTCCGTATGTCATAACGGGTAGAACGCACTGATCGAATACTTTTCTTTTCAGGCAAAGTGGGAGTCTGCTCTTAAACACTATGTTGAGCCTACCAAATGCCTGCCAGCCACATTTAACACGCCGTTCCACCTCCCGGGCGGTATTCCCCTCCATGGAAATCCTCTGCCCAAGATATACAAAGCTGTCCACAATCTCTAAATCCCTTCCTAAAACTGAAATTCTTCTGTCCTGAGCGAAGTTATTGAACATAACCTGACTCTTTTTCAGGTTTATTTTCAAGCCAAATGGTTCGCCAGCCCTTTGCAGTTCTTGTATGCGTCTTTGCAGCTCCTCTGGGTCTTGTGAAATGAGAATAATATCATCTGCAAATCTAAGATGGTTTAAGTTTGCACCATTGATCTTTACCCCATCCTGTTCCCAATCCAGTTTACGGAATACTTCTTCAAGGCCAGCCGAGAAAAGAATAGGCGATATTGCGTCACCCTGCCGTACACCTCGTTCTATATTAATTCCCACTTCAAGATCATCAAGGTGAATTGTATATTCAATCAAGATGAATTGAGATGAATTGTATATATATATATATATATATATATATATATATATATATATATATATATATATAGATACCATTCTGCTTTACCTGTACTTTACTGCCATCTAAGAAAAGACACTCCATCTAGACAAAGATCCAGCCTTGCTCTGTTCGACAGGAAATCAAGACAGTTGTGGTGAACTTAAAATGTAGTACTTCGTTTTACACACCTAGGAAGTTTAACACAACTAAACGATATATGATGCTATTGGATATCAACGCGAAAACGACATATATCATTGAGTTCTCTTGCCTAGCAGAAATGAATATCCCTTCCAAAGAGACAGAGACGCGAAATATAATACAAATATCTTCTTTTCGAGCTTTCTGATATTTACCTAGAGTTTTCCATCAAGTTGAAGGCCCTTACTGTTGGTTCTTTGGGATGAATGTTTTCTTTATTCGTTAAAAAATTACACATTTTCCCAGTAGACACTTCTCAGATTCCTTCGTATCCTGAGGGTTCACGAAACAATGTTTTGATAATACCAGCTTCGCGTATCATTTTCACTATTGTTTAGGATACGACCGAAGGAAAAACCTTGAACAGCTTTGAAGAGACCTCAGCTAGTAGTGGTCGTATAACAAGACCATAACACTAATGATTATTAATAATAACATGATTATTATTATAACATTATATTAAACAATTAAAAAGGATTTAGGTATATAATCGCATTAATATTAGAAGATATTCGATGATTAAATATGGTCTCTAAATTACAATTACTAGGATCATATTTTAGTTCCTCGAAACGCCTATGCATTGACCAGTGATTAATGTAGAAGCTCTTTCACAAGTTATCTAGTTTTACTCAACCGGCGTGACGATATCTTGTTGGGTTTTAAACTAAATCTACTGGATTTCCTAATATCACTTTCAGTACTAACAACTTATCATCATTAGCTCAAAAACCCCTGGTGAGTTTTCTATCTTTTGCCTTGTCTTTCCAGTTTCTCACGTAGTTCTTTTAGATTTTTTTAGGCTGTTAGGTGGTCTTCCTCTAGGTGTTTTGCCTATCGGTTGTTGGTAATATATATGTTTAGTAGACTCTATCTTTCCTTTTCTCCCAATATGTCCTGTCGATCTCAACATGTTAATTGTTATATATTTTACAATATCAGGCTCATTGTATAAGTTATAGAGTTCAACATTGTAGCGTCTGCGCCAAACTCCGTTTTCTAAAACTCCCTTATATACATGTCTCAGTATTTTCCTCTCGAAGCACCCCAAGAAGTTCTTACAATACTTCGTCATTATCCAGGTTTCTAATGAGTACACCAACAATGGCCTAATAAGTGTTTTATAAATAGTACATTATATTTCCCTCGACGCAACATCTAATGATGATGAATATGTGAATTCTTTTATACGTTCTATTTGATCTGTTCCTTTTACTAGACCTTCGAGAGGCCGATTGGGAGTTTCGTTTGTGTTTGTCATGAGAAGCTTCTTTCAATGCTTTCTATACTCGTATGAGATTTAATGAATCAGCTTTTATTTATGATTGTGACTATGATATAACTATGAGGGGTTATAGTGAATAGAAGATCGGCCTTTTGATAGGCGCAAGCCAAAATGGGTTAGAAATGGGTGTGATGTAGTGCTCTGCATTTTAACGTAGGATTGACTACTAAACTGAGTTTTTTTAATCAGTTTAATCAAGTTTGGAGGGTTATTAAACTATTTTATCGTTTTGTATAATGCATTGAGATATATGCTATTATCGGCAGATTTAGAATCTATGAATAGAATAATGAATGTCATATTCGTAGTTTTTTTCCAAGGCTCGACGACGTATAAAAATCGAATGTAATTGTGCATTTTTCTCTATAAAAACCACTCTGATATTTTTCAATGAGTATTAACAACTATATATTAAAAATAATAACAGCTTGGGAGAATGTTTTAAAAATAAAAGTATAATAATTATCTTATTTATTTATTACTGTGTTAAGGAAAACAGGGGATTTTTTATTTCGTAGTTGTTTCATTGTTTTTTGTTAATAATAAAAATGCAATATTTTAGAAACCCTACTATATGCATTTACATAATAGAAATATATATTACACTAAAATATTATTTCCTCGTATCACGATTTTCATTTTAATAATGAATTAAACGTGATTGTCCTACTAATTAGGTTTTAGTCCCATTAAAGACTACTAATTAAACCAATATAATCATACCTACCAATAATCAAATTAATTAAAATGGATATGCTAAAAGCACCTTTTAGTCAAACAATTATTTTAGTAGGACGTCGTCAATTAATTGTAAATGCTGTTATATACAGGTGCATATAAGGATGGTACTGTGCAGATTTATTTGTGTATAAATCATTGTGTCTGGAGGAACTAAGTTGGTAGGGGAACATGTCGTAGTGGAAATTACGTTAATTAAGTCTTGTATTGATTGCAAGCCGAGCATTATTGAATAATATCTTAGCTATAATCTTCATTCCGAAGAATTTCTATTAGACAATGTATTGTCTAATCAACCAACAGCAAGGATTGTTGCATAAATATAAGTGTATTATCAGAATAAATTAATAGTAAAATAAATATCAGGGCGATTGCTAAATTTGTGAGTTTTTGTTAGAAATTCCAGTGTACGTTTTAAAAACTAGTTAAATGGTATAAAATTTCATCTATTGGGAAATTGTTCGCTTTCACGCCGGTAACCTGACCGAAACGATCACCATACCTCATTTGGACTCACTAATATTATGGAAATTCCATCCACGCAAGAAATGTGGGAACAAATGGAAAAAAGATATAAGCTAAAAGAGTGTTTGATCTGAAATCGAGAATGTGGTGTCAAGTTAATCTGAATCAAGATTATGGAGAATATGGATATTCTACCTTGTTCGAAAATGTATGTTTTAATGTTGTGATGATGGCAATTAACTCGATACGAATATGACCACAGCCATGGTTATTAAATCCGCTGAGCCATTGTTGATGAATTATGGGTTTTATAGTGGCTCAAATAACCCAGCTTAGATTTGCATAGTCTTCCGCATGTTGGGTATTTAAGATGAGAAGAATACAGAATTGGTATTCACGGTCCAGCCTTTTTTAACTTTTCGGGCTTGCCTTCTGATTAAGTCTATTCATTCACTAGGTATGTCTCTTCACACCATTTGGGTGTGTCGTTTGCCGTCTTTTCCCATTGAGACACACTTAACATACAAGTATATTTCTTATAACACGAGTTTATGACGTCATTGTGTCTTCTTTTTAGACCTCCCAGATTCTGTTTCTTGTTCTATGATTCACCATAGAAGATATGCTTTGGCATCCTAATGTCTTGCATTATATGGCAATGACTTAACAATCTCAGCGGAGCTTTTATGATCTGGGATTCTATGCGCAAACTGTTCGTTCAAGTACCTCCATATTGATCTGATACGGATCTGATCTTTTTCGGAGACGAGAGTTGTTTTATTTGCCTCCGATACTGGTTGATATACAGAAGAGTAGGAATTATAATGCCATTGTAATCAATGATTTTAGTATTTCTTTAAGTCTCTGTTACTAAACACTCTTCTCATTAGACATTCAAAATTAGCACTAGTACACTTTATTGTATATATAATTTCTCTTTGCATGTTGGCCGAGCAGGAGATTTAACTTTTCAAAAATGGAAAATTCTCGCTTTCATTTTGTACAGCTGCAGGGTTTTGAAAGGCGAAAAAAAATTAGGATGACAAAAAAATAGTTTTGAATTTTGTTGAACAATTCACAGAATCTACTTGACATAATGTACGTTTTGTCGCGCATGTGAGAAATTTCTGTTAAGTCGTTGCAATTAGCATGAAATACATTGTACCTCCTAAATTTGTCAAAGGTTTATTACGTTATTTTATCCCGTTGGTTATGATTTTAATATTTGTTCAGGTTTGTTCAGCTGTAGGTTTTGCTTGTTGAAATTATTGAAGTTGACTATTTCTTAGTGCAAGTTATAAATCGACCTACAAAAAGCCCCTCCTAGTAATTTTTTGAAGCAGCTTTAGTACCAGTGACGGCTCGTGGGTTTTTAAAGTGGGAAGGCGTAGAAAAAAGTAGTGCTGCTGAAGATTTTTTTTGCTTTCCCTTTCCTCCTTTTTACTTACTGGAGGTGAACCAAGAAAATATTAAAATTTTGTATTGTTGGAGATTTATCACTAAACACCGAATCACTTTTTTAAAGTTTTCGACGCACGTTTCGCTAACCATGTTAACATCATCAGGAGATAATTTAACCTGCCTCTAATCAGATTAAATCATCTCCATGATGTCAATGGTTAGCGAAACGTGCGTTGAGAACTTTAAAAATGTGATTCCGTGTTTAGTGTGAAATCTCCTTGGGTTTAGGTGTTACTTATTAACATTTTTATTATACGGGATGTTTCAATAAAGAGATTGTCCGTCGTCTCATGATCTACAGTATAAGATCATTTTATTTCATCTTTCATATTTCTGCCTTACAGTGGGACCGGCAAATTTCCATTTACGTTTCGCTATATGTGCTGAGATGTCCTTCGCTTTTGTAATGTTTCTTATACATTCATTAATTTTTCTGCCTGCCAGTCGGGCATTTAACATTTGTCTTTTCATTGATCTTTATATCTTCGCTAATTTATCAATGTTCTCTTTTGTGAATGTCCAAGTGAGCCGTAAAATGGATAGAAAGATATTGTTCGAAAACTTTAATTTTTAGGTGTTGGGGATATTTATTATATTTTAAGACGTACGAAGAGTTTTCCGAATGCCACCATGTAAGTTTAATCCTTATTTTTATTTCTTCAGTTTGGTTACCTTTATTTTTACAGTCAGCCTTTAGTTTGGTTTAGATTTTTTTTTAAGTTGAAATCGATATATATATATATATATATATATATATATATATATATATATATATATATATATATATATATATAAATTATTTTTTTATTATTTTGTTAACATTTCGGTTTATTATGGTTTATTATAAACCATCTCCAGAACAATTCTACAATATATATATATTCTACAATATATTCTACAATTACAATTCTACAATATATATATATATATATATATATATATATATATATATATATATATATATATATATATATATATATATATAATTTTTGTAAACAATACAAATTCATATTTCAAAATCTCAATCACGACTCGTGAGGGAGGGCGTTGGGGCACCGCCCCTCAAATATTTATTACAGTAAATAATTTTTCAGAGGAAAACACCATATTTTATATCTGTTCAGTTTTTGGCCTCTAACTCATTTTAAGATATTATTAAAAATTAAAATCTCCAAATGTAGAAGAACGTCTGTTGACCCATCACACCAAATAATACGGATAAAAATTCCATCTTCTCGCCACAATTTTTACATAGTTGGTCGGACGTTTAGCTCCAGCGACCGTACGCCACGTCAACTTATATCGTCGTTAGCGTTACATATTTTCTTAGTTGCCAGAATTCGGGGGTTTAAATGGTTTCTAAAACGTGCGATTTGGACGTAGATTCCCTGCGACCGAGCGTATCAGTAATTAGTTTTAAACAGGGATTTGACCGGTACGGAGCTTTTGATATATCTTGCGTCGCGTATTTCGTTCTCCTCGCGAATACTTGTTTGACTTTTCGACTTTGAACTTGATTCATATTTAAGAAATTCAATGGGGGAAGATAGACTAAACGCTTTAGGTATGTTAAAAATTGAGAGTGCTATGGTCGAACAAATTTCGGACTTTAATCAAAAAGTTATTAAAAAGTTTATTTTGGACAAAAACAGGCGAATGGAATTTCGCTTTAAAACTAGGAAACCGCGAGGTGCTATTCACCCACAAAAATGTGAACAATAACCGTTTTTTGTCTTAAAACTTTGATTTTTTTTTCGAATGTTTTGTATTGATTTTCAGTTAGAATAAACTGTTGGAATTGTTTACTCTTTGGGAAATGGTAAGTATCTACTTATTAATTGCTTTATGTGCGCAACAAGCAACAACCCATCCTCCAGTGTCCTTGTAAGTAGTAATAATAGAAAATTTTAATGTTTTCCTGGTTCACCTCCTGTCTAGGGGTTCAATAGCACGAAAAGTAAAAAAAAGGAAGAGGAAAGCAAGAAAAATTCTTCAGCAGCACTATTTTCTTCTACGTCCTTCCACTACGAGCCGCCACTGAAAAACCCTACCAACTATATTTATTTTATTGAATATTTAATTTCCTTTTTTACAGGAAATATAACATTCTTTGTCTAATCTTCAGTTGACACATTTTTGACTTTGACAAATTTGTTACCTTTATATTTACCACAAAATTAATTTTAATAACATAAAATTTTTTGATTTTGGAAAGCAATATAAAAAAAGAAATATAAACGAAATGATTTATATAAAAAACAAATAATACCATTAATCTCAGACATAATACTGACATGATATGATACAGACATATTAATAATAAATTTTGATTAATATTTTTTTTTAATGTTACATCTAATCTTTTCACGGATGGCAGATAAAATTTTTAAATCATTCCGGATGGCGATCCGTTTATTTTGTGAAGAGTCACCACGTTTCGCCAAAATCTCGCCAAAAGTATTGTCCGTTTCGACTGAAGTTGGACTCCTGAGTCGAATGGAGTCTTCAGTCGAGTTGGACTCTTCAGTCGAATCAATCAGCTCTTCTGGTTGATTTGTGATAATTTCTTTTGCCGTAGTTCATTTTTAGTCTCATCTTTGCTTGCTATTTTTTTTGTAGGTTATTTGTATCAGTTATCAGTACAATATTATCTGCGTATTTCTGGTTGTTCATATATTGTCCATTTATATTAGGTTTTGGTTCAATTTCAGTCTTTTAAAGATATTTTCCAGTGCTTGATTGATTAGTTTCACTGATATCATAATTCCCTATCTAACTCCTCATCCTATATTTATTATTTCAATATTTTCCACTAATTTGATGGTCATGTTTGGTTTATTGTATATATATTGGCAATCAATACTTTGTAAATAGTTTTTCACAGCCCTGTAGTCCATGCTACCAAAAGCTTTTTTAACGTTTATAAAAGTCGTTAGTTTTTTCAGTTATATGTTTTAAGGTTATAAGGTAATCATATAGGTTGAAGCCTTTCTTAACCTCGTTCTGGTGACAGGTAGCTGTCGAATTTAGATTTTAATCTGTTTTGTAATATTTTGGTTAGCAATTTATTCATCACTTTGAATAGCATTATTAGTCGGTAATTATTCAGATGTTTTAGATCTCTTGATTACATGGAAAAATTCTAATAATATGAGAATCAGCTTCGAAATAATTAGATCGGGAAATTCATATTTCAACTCAGAGGTCAAAATTAAGCATCGCTTGTTGAGATGAGTATTTAGATAGACCTTGGGTAAACACTCCGAGGAGAAACCTGGTTTAGGAACTGCACTCCAATAGACAATAGAGTAAAATCTGTTAACGAATTCTCCTGCAGTCAGGCCCGTTCAAGGCTGGATAAGATCGGATATCTTTTGAGAGGTCTTCACTTTACGCACTCCCCACCACCAGCCTATTTTAGATGCCTTAAAACTATTTATTGTATATAAAATAACAGTCAATGGAATAATTAATAATTAATGTCTGAAAACAATCTTGGAAAAATGTCCGCCGTGGTTACTTCTGACAAAGTGCATTCTGTTAATTCAATTTTCGATCACTTTCTTAAGCAATTGGGGTCTATCTCTGCAATTGTCCGAGTTATGTTGGGTTCCAAGGCGTCAAGAAATCCCGAAGAAAATAATCTAAAGGCGTTAAATCATATGTTATTAGTGTTCAATTAACAGATCCGTCCAATCACCAGATCTTCAATAAATCGATTGTTGCGTTGGTTGTATGACATGTGTATGACAGCGGCGATATTTTCTTCGGAACGTACCGTTTTTGTTGGGCAATTATGTGCACCATAAAATACTATAAGTTTAGCACACAGTATACTGACTTGATAACAAGTTTCGATAATTTGCAAGCGTTACTCTGATGTTAAACGTTCCATTCATCAGTTTAATAGAGTGTGTATTTAAAAAAAAAAGGCTCTGTGTGTCGAAACAGTTTTTATACATACAATTTTTAATATAGTGGAAATTTCAGATACTAATATTTGTTTTTTTATTTCAAATTCATAAATTGACGTTAAAAATTGTCAAGTACGATCAAATACTTTATCTGTCATCCATAGTTTCATAGCCTTCTAAATGAAAAATATATTTACCCTAAAACAAACCGAAACACCATTTAGCCATTTTTTAAAATCTAAAATAAAGCCATACAATATTTATCTTATTGAATTCAGAAAAATGCTCTTTTCAACAATGCCAATGGAATTTTTGAACTCACTTGATCTGCCAGGAATGCCACCACATATATTATAATTGAAAATAGGTGTGCCAATTATGTTACGTAATATTAATGAGCCAAAACTCTGCAACGGCACGCGTATATATATATATATATATATATATATATATATATATATATATATATATATATATATATATATATATATATATATATCTATATATATATATATATATATATATATATATATATATATATATATATATATATATATATATATATATAAATATTAAAAAGCTAAGGAAGTTGAAGGAATCGCAAAGCACGACGTGGAGCACGGGTGAACTTCCTTAGCTTTTTAATACTTTTCCCCACGGGCCCATATATATATATATATATATATATATATATATATATATATATATATATATATATATATATATATATGCCGTCTGGAGCGCAAGTTCCTGGGAGAGTCACTCCTGGTGGACAGATCACATCAAGGCAGAGGCCTCAGACTAACATGATCCAAAATCTGCCAACCCGCATTCGCCCAGCGTGGCAGATTATGGTCCATGCCTACCACATGACAGTACAACTTCAAACACGGTCCTCATTCCCCGGAGGCCAAGGGGCAACTACCTACGGCAGCGGGAAGATCTGCCCCAAGGCAGAGGGTGCTAAGAATCACCGGGCTAGATCAGACTTTTGACATTGTTACGCTTAATATACGGACAATGAAAATGAATACCCGACTGCGAGAACTGTTAATCGAACTCGACAACATACATTGGGGTATTATTGGGCTCTGTGAAACACGAGGAAAGGTCGAAAAGTTAATCAAACTAGAACCAATGGTCATGTACTCTATATCCGAGGTACGGAGAATGGACGATGTGGTAAAATTGGATTACTCATCAATCAAAAGCTGAAGGACGGTGTAGTCAAATTTGAAAGTATATCTGACAGATTAGCTCAATGCATTATTCAGCTGAATAAAAAGATTAAGCTTCAAATCATCCAAGCTTATGCACCAACTGTAAGCCATAGAGATTAGAAAATTGATGAATTTTATAATGATGTTGCCCAACTTGTAGACAAAGAGAAGCGTATGTATAAATTCCTGATGGGCGACTTTAATGTCAGAATCAAAATGCAACTGGCCCATATGGAAATGGTGAGCGGGAAAATAGAGGTGACTATATTATGAATTCGTTTTATAAGAAAAAGATCAACAGAAAATGGATATGGAAAAGTCCATCTGCACTCAAAGTGAAATTGATTAAAGATTAATGACAGGATAGTATAACTGTGGAGATGTTAAAAACTGGTGGTCGGACTTTACATAAAACACTAGCAAAATTATACTCAACAACAACAAGAAGTGCCCAGCTTATGGAAAAAATTCAGAAGTGATTCTTTTACGTAAGAAAGGAGCACGAGAAGATTTAAAGAACTACCGTCCAATAAGCGTCCTATCAGTGGTGTAAAAGTTTTCATCAAGATAATATCCAAAAGAATACTAAGAAAATTTAATGACGCACAACCAAGGTAGCAAGCAAGATTCAGTATTGAAGAAAGACTCAACGAATACACTATGCCACTGTGCTTGACTTTTATCGATTATGAGAAAGTATTAGATTCAATCTCAACGCGGGCCATAATGGATACATTGTTTAATCAAGGTGTAGAGAAAGCCTATGTAAATCTACTACGATTGATATGTGATGAAGCTACAGCGACAGTCCACCTTGACGATCTTGAGGTTAGAATAAATGTAGAGCGGGGCGTATGGCAGGGTGACCAATATCGCCTTTTCTTTTCTCAGCCTGTTTGGAAGAAGTGTTCCGTAATCTGGATTGGGGACAGGATGGAATAAGAATTAATGGTGCATACTTAAATCATCTTAGATTCGCAGATGATATCGTTCTTCATTCACAAGACCTAGAGGAACTGCAAAGACACGTACAACAGCTGCAAAGGTCTGGGGAACCATTTAGTTTAAAAATAAACCAGAAGAAGAGTAAGGTCAAGTTCAATAAATTTGCTGAGGACAAATGGATTTTTATTTTAGGAACGGATTTGGAATTTGTGGATCACTATATATATCTTGAACAGAGGGTTTCAATGGAAGGGGATGTGGGGGTTTAATGCGGAAGTGAGACCTGTACATTCACATCACAGTCAGTTCAAAAACTTCGAGTAGCAGAGAGGGGAATGGAAAGTTGTATGCTTGGCATTACTAGACGGGGTAAAAAGACGTGCACATTGATCAGAGAACAAACGAAAGTGAGTGACATTATTGAAAGAACAAAACAATTGAATTGGAAGTGGGCAGGCCATGTAGCGAGACGATGGGACGAAAGACCAGGGCGGTACTGGACTGGATACCGCTCGATCGCAAACGTCTACAGGACCGCGAGAGTTGGAAGCATGCTGAAGAGGCCTTCATCCTGCAGTGGATTGATACGGGTTGATGATGATGATGATGATAAACGATCACATGTTGCAGCTCGGCCAAAAAATTGTTTAGCTTTAATTAAAAAATGCATTTGTTTATCTCCTTAATGCTTATATACCCTAATAAACAAAAGGTTTTTAAAACATATCACAGTCACTTCTAATAAGTTGAGACATGTTTAAATGGTCTGGAAAATGTACCGAATAAGCTTTGAAATATAATACAATTTCAAGTGAGAATTCCATAAAATAAATTGAAAGACAAGAGAAGCAACTGGGTTGCTATGTCGGTTCAGCGCTTTTAATAATGTTCCAGTAAAGAACCTCTAAATTCAACTAAAAATTAAAGATCTCGTGTCGGCGCAAAGTCGCAAGTATAATAAATTCTAGTCATCTTTTTCATTCCGACAAATAACCCTAATATTTCAGAGACAGTTTCGGGAAAGTAAGCCTCTTTAAATTTATTATATATAAAGGGCTATAAAGAGTTTAGTCAGCATTTAATCGTCAATGGGAATTCCATAATTATTTGCTTCCCAATGTTAGTTATTAGATTGTACTTCGCTTAGCGAACGGATTTCACGAAAATTATGTTTGTTGTTGTATTGGATTGTTCCATAAGTTCCCGTCGTTTTTTCATTATTAAAATGTTTTATTGAAAAAAAGCGACAATTATAAAAACAAATTTATCAACGATGTATTTGCCGTCATTGTTTACGACATGCTCCAATTTTCCGGTAATTTTATTGATGCCGTTTCGCAAGAAACTCCGGGTGTGGAGTCAAAGAAGTTGTTAAGCCAGTCCTCATCGTTGGCGAAGGTTACGTCCCTGTTTTTGTTGTATAGCGATCGGAATAGGTGATAATCGGTTGGCACAAGATCTGGAGAGTACGGCGTGGAAAAACCTCCCATTCAAGATCGTTCAGGGCCTCCTTTCGATATTTACGATGTGAGGTCATACATTGTCATGGGGCAAGAGTCAGGTCGTTTCTTCTCGGTTGTCTTGTTCTTCTCCAGTATTTTTCAGTACACGAGACTCTTCCAGTCCTACCAAACAAAGATCATGGTCTTCTTAGAATTGATATCTTGTTAAACTATCGGCATTGTCGTAACTCTTGCAGCCACCCACTCCTTCCTTTGCTTTGCATTAACGTAGAGATGGCATTTCTCAGCTTCCGTGGCGATTCTGTACAAGAATGGTTGATTATGACTACGTGTTGCTGGGTTCGGGCGAGATTTTAAACAGTTTTCTTCGGTGATTATATTTATTGTCATCGGATAGTTGGTGTGGCAACCAAGCTCCGACCTTTTGAGTAAATCCGATAGATCGAAACCGCATCTTCTCATGCAATTCTCGGCATGTTTAACGACCGTCATCTTTCAAAAGATCGAATAGAGCGGGGCGTATCGTCTATGTTGGAAGTTGCCATTTTTGAACTTGATGAACCAATCTCTAGCAGTCGGATCAGCTATGGCATCATCTTCATATTTGGTGTAAAAGTCTCGAACTACTTATGCAGTTTTTTGACCACGACGAAAGACGAAATGAGGAAGCGTCGACAATGAAGCTTTTACTATCCATTTAAATACACATAATATCCATTTTAAAAGGCTGAAAGTTGTTTAAAATTAAGTTTTTCAGAAAAATGATGTATAGTTTTGTAGAGTAAGAAAGGGGCTTTCGAATGCAAAGATACATTTGGCCAAACAAAATAAAAATGGGGGAACTTATCGAACAACCTGGTACTTGACTTTCTATAATTATCTTTTTCAAATTTGGAATGAATTATTTTTGTTATTTTAAATGTTATATTAAATATTTTTGTGTAAACTTATTTCAACTAAATATTCTGTAATGTTGTTTACATTGTTACCGAAACCTGGATCGAGAAAAATGTAAGAAAATCATGAACCCGGATAAAGGACCTATTTCGTTCAGTCAACTTTTTCAATTATTCATATAACACTCAGTAAATTTCACGGTTCATGATTTTTATATGCTTCATTAAGTAGTGTTATCATATAAATACAACATAGTTCAGTTTTAGAATTAGATTAATTCATCTCCTGATGATGCTAACATGGTTAGCGAAACGTTCGTCGAGAAGTTTAAAGAAGTGATTTGGTGTTTAGTGGTAAATCTCTTCGAGTTTAATCTAAAAATAAACATTACCTGTAATAGCCATACCATAATATTCGATTAATTCATCTCCTCATGATGCTAACATGGTTAGCGAAACGTTCGTCGAGAAGTTTAAAAAAGTGATTTGGTGTTTAGTGGTAAATCTCTTCGAGTTTAATCTAAAAATAAACATTACCTGTAATAGCCATACCATAATATTCGAAATATTATGTCTGTTGTATATAGATGGCGCTTCTAGTACAAATTATTTGCAAAATATTCTTTTCAAATTACCTACGAGATGTGGTTAAATAAATATATATATATATATATATATATATATATATATATATATATATATATATATATATATATATATATATATATATATTTATGTATATGAGCAATGGTTAGTTGCTTGACCGGGATTAAGCCCCACCCATCCCTTACATTGGAGGGCACATGTTTCGTCTGTTGGTGGTTAGACTCATCAGGATACCGACATGTGCTCTCTCTCGCCAAAAATAGTCATTGGGTTCCACATGAGATTGTGGGAGCCAACGGTCGGGGGTGTATAACTCCTGACTACTGTTGTCTCATTGGACGCAGTCCAAAGAAGTAAAAAAACTGCATTTATAAGATATCCGACGAAAAGCCGCCGAAAATATGGGTTGTTTGATTGTGGAGAGGGACTCCTTATTCTTGGAGAGAGAGCATATGTCGGTACCCTGATTAGTCTAACCACCAACAGATGAAACATGTTCCCTCCAATGTAAGGGATGGGTGGGTCTTCCTCCCGGTCAAGCAGCTAACAACTGCTCATCATGGCGGGGACGCAGGTTGTTGTACGTTCCACATGAGATTGTGGAACCCAACGGTCGAGGGTATATAATTCCTGACTACTGTTGTCTCGTTGGGCGCAGTCCAAAGAAGTCAAAAAACTGCACACATATATATATATATATATATATATATATATATATATATATATATATATATATATATATATATATTATATATATGTATATGTTAGATTTCCTTAGACCAAGTCCAAAAATATCTAATAATATATATATATATATATATATATATATATATATATATATATATATATATATATATATATATATATATATATATATATATATATATATATATACGCCATCCGACGGGAGATAGGTGAAAATATGTGTTGTTGTCTGTGGATAGGGTCTCCCTATTCTTGATGGTATGGTATATGTCGGCGCCCTGAAGAGTCTGAACCTGGAGAGACGAAACATGTCATCCCGTTGAAGGGATAGGTGGGGCTCCTTCCCGGTCAAGCAACCAACAGAAGTGTTCATTTAGGCGGAGACGCAGGTTGTTGTGTGTTCCACATGAGATTGTGGAACCCAACGGTTGGGTGTGTGATGACACTCAGCTACTGCTGTCTCATTGAACGCAGTCCAAGAAAATTAATTTTGTCGTGGTTTAAAAAAAATTATCAGCTAAATTTACACTTCATCTTCAAAAAGAAATATTACACTACCTTCAATAAGATATTTCAAAAGATATCATTTAATCAACATTTCAAAGTGGTACAACAATTGTCACTTTTATTTCCACAAACAATATTATTGCTTATTTTTTTTGCAAAAGGACCACATTTCAAAAACTCATACCATAATAAAAAATACTTTTTTGTGGTCAAAAATGGACTTCACTAGTGTAAGCGAAATTGACAGATGTGATAGAGTGAGATAGATAGTGACACTGTTCGGCGATGAATTAGAGAGAGACAGACTGACATTCAACTTTAAGATGGCCTATAGAGAGAATATTTCAAAACAAAACTTTGACAGAAAGTAAATGGCGCACAATTTAAATCTTGTAGCTCGTATTGAAAAATCTTTTGCGAACGCACGAACTTATTTATGACAATGAATGAGAGTGGTGACATACTGTTCAATTTGGCAACACTGTTTGCTTTGGAGGAGAGACAGAGCATCATCAGATGCGTCTCCAGTACGAGTTTGAACTCCTTAATGCCTCTTGGTAATACGCAGCAATTCTTTTCGGCAACCGAATTTTTCAAGTGCATTCTGAAAATGGGCAACAATTTCGAACAATTTTTGCTCGAAATTAACTCTAGAGGGTTCAAACTAGTACTGAATATCAGATGTTGACTTCCCTCTCCTCCAAAGAGGAAGCCAACAATGTATTATTATTTCTCTACACAGTATTAACAAATAAATTTTCTGACGGTTTTAAATTCGTTGGGAGTGCCGCGAAGTCAAAAAAAAATTCTAACTTTCGCGAATTTATTCCAAATAAGACTAAGTAAAATGAAAGCCGTCATGCCTTTTCCTCTTTCACTTATAATTAAATAATAATTTCTATTTAACCTTTTGACGTTTTAAAGTTAGAAGTGAGAAATATAAATTAGAACTTGAATTTCATCTTCCTTTCACTTCGATTTCGTTATAATTTTTGTCAAAAAAACACAAAAAAGAATCACAAATTCAATATAAACGAGGATGGAATTAAATAGCGAGGAAAACTGGATGCAAACAGAAACAAAATACATAATCTAACTATAGCTGGCTTTTCGATCAACATGAAAGCTGAATAGATCGCTTTTGGAAAGGCTCAATACGGGTTTCCGTTTCTGCAAATATGGGTATTTTTTTTATTCCATTACACAAACAACCAATTACGATTAGTCATTTTTGGCAAATAGCAAAATTAAAAGGAAGTAGGCTAACTCAACATCGATTTTTTGTGGATATTCATTTATAGTAAAGAATTGATTCATATATACATATTGATATTGATACATCTAGTCAAAAAGTTTTTACATTAATGATACCTCTTGGTCCTTCAGGATTTATTTATACCGACTGACATCGAGAATAAACCGAAAAAGGAATGAAAGTTAATAATAATTAATAATAACTATATTAGAGCAATAATAACTAGAAGAATCATATGTGTTCATGGAATAAACGATCTTTTGCAGGTAAAACAGTTGCAGGAAACAAGTAAGTCAAGTAAAGTAAAGTAAAACAGAACCGTAAGTCTCATACTTGAGTTATGGAACAATAGTTAATACAAGAAAAAATTACAAATAACTTAAAAAAAATTCAAGTGATTAGAATGAACTACTTAGGTACTCTTAAAAAAGGGTGCCTTACTTCGATCTTCTCCAACCTCTCTAAATATAAGAATATTCCTAGGACTAATGAAAAGACAATACAAAATCATAAAATATTCATTTTACATATGATGAAATGTTGGTTCGACAGAACGACCCATATGTACTCCCTCTTTTTTAATATTACCAATCACTAGGAATGTTACCTGAAAGTAATTTAAAATTAATTTTCCGTAAACACGTAGTCTAAACGTGTAATGTTGTTCGATAAATGGTATTGGTGGAACTTAGTTTAACATTTTGGATGTTATATTATCGATCGTGCGTAATACCACTTGAATGAGTTCAAAATAATCCATTGTTTGGCATGCAGAGGAAAGTCGGTTCGACATGTTGTGAAACAATCACCCTGCAGCAGCACGATAATATTAAGTTTTGCGTGAAGTAAAGAACCCTAGTGTGCAAGTTTCTAAAACAAATATGTAGGGATTAATACATATCTCATATATGAGTCTACAACTGCGATGTGATTGTCGATAGATTTCAGCTAAGGATGCTAACGTTGGGAAAATGTGTAAAGTATAAGGAATGCAATGTAGCAGAGAAGTTGGAATTATTTCAGCTGCAATATTACCAGAGCGACTCAGTGAAAGCACAGTTTTTTCGACCATATTATAATACATATATTAATATGTAAAACGAGAAAGAATATCATCCAACGAGCCCACTGTGAAAAGGAAATTAAAACCATGATCGACTGGGACTGGAAACTATTTTTCTGGGATTGGCTAGAATATCGCACTAATTCCCCTACCCTGTATGACTCCTGCATTTCCTTTTCACCCTTTCATTCTCTATCTCTTTTTTTCTCACATTATGCACCTCCTTCTCTCGCCTACCTTCCCTCGCCATCCTCACTAACTTCTTTTTATCCTTCTTCCTTTCTTTGTCTTCCTCTCACTTTCTTCGACCATCCTTTTATTTTTACTCGTTTCTCACTCTCTCTTTATCCGTCTATGTTGACTTTAATCCCTCTTAACTATTAATAATAATAATAAATTCTTCGTCTTCCTCGTATTCTTCTTTACAGACGATTAATGACTTATGGGAAGTCATTCGGTGTACGTACTCTCTGGACTGTTTCTGGCCAGCGTGCTCTATTTCTGGTTTTCTTGATTGCACATTGGAGGGATGTATCAGTTAGGTCTTTAATTTGATCTGTCAATCTTTTTGGGGGTTTGCCGCGTGATCGGGGATCCTCCATCCGCCCTGTCCCACCAGTCTTTCTAGGTCTGCTAATTTCGTATTGTATTTCCTGTCATTTCGCATATTCTTCTGATATAATTATAATTTCAATTAACAATAAATATCACATGAACAAAATAATTCATTTGTTTATCTATGTTTTATGAATCTTTCCTTCTTTTTTAAAATGTCTAATTTATGACAGTTTGTTTCCTTTTTCCAACTATACCTCTCATCCTGACTAACAAAATATCACGAGGGAAGTTTATCTGTGTTTTTTCCTTCTTTCTAAAGACTATAATAAAACTAATACTGAAGATAAAATCCAGTGGACCTAAAAAGAAAAAAAAAATAAATAAAATAATAAATAACCTAAAATTTTTGATGATAGTTGTCTTAAAGCGATGTGGAAAAAGCTGAAATTTTTTATTGTTTATTCCATCGACCAAAAATAAATTTTCCCCTTCAGTTCATGGCGCGCGCTTTTTGCGTTTTTCTCATAACGGCGAGAGTGGCAAGCTGGCAGCCGGCTTTCTGTCTTTATGGGAAATCCGGAAAAACGCTTATCTCGCGTTAGAGGGCGCTGTTACTTATTCAGGAGGGTAAATTTTTATGCGTTCAAGTATCCGGCCTGTAATGCATAGAATTCGTCTGAGAAATATGAATCGGAGTGACAGGACAAAGAGGAGTTTTTGTTGTTTTTTTCGTTATTTTCTTTTGAGGTTGACGGCTGAAAGGGAAAAACATGAAGCAGGTGATTCATAAATGTTTTATGGAATGTTTCAGTATATTTTAACGGATATAGGCATTTATAAATTAGCAACTAGATTCATAATAAACATTGTCTAAAGACAATTGTCTTTATTTAAATTAAAACATCTAAAAATTGATTTCAGATGCCATCAAACGTCAACAAGCGCCTTCCAAGACCGGTTTTTGGTCTTAAGCAATTATCAATAAGACTTGAACGTTCAAAAGCAACCGAAAGATTGGCCAAGGGTCCTGACCATATATATCACCAAGTCGGATGTTCAACGGGGGGCGTGGGAAAAATATCCTAGTTTTTTAAAATATTTTTAATATTATCCACGAGCTATGAAATTTTTCATACATTTATAATTGTGAGATCTGCACTCCTCAGGATGTAAAGATTGTAAACAAGGTCCGAGACTAAGAGTTAGGATATCCCATGTTTTTCAATATCTTTACATTATTCTTTAGTGTTTTTGATCTCTACTTATTTGTGAACTCGATTTCATAAAAAAAATCTTTCAATTTGTTTATAACACAAATTAATACCTATGAAATATTTAGAATTATTAGTTATACGGAAGGACAATAAGATAGGATACTTGTTGTGTATTTTGTAAATACAGCCTGTTTATCTTTCTCCAATCTACAATTTTATTCCAGTTTTTCTACTGAAATGCAAGTATATTGTGCAGAAAGCAGGTATCATTTCCAACAACATTTTAATTACGTTAGAAAAGTTCTTCAATTAGCTTCACATATTCAAAGAAAGAAAATGAAGACTACCCAGCCCCTCAGAGATGCTCACAAAGAACATCGGAAAATGTTCGCTCACTATCATGTTCGTTGGGATAAAGAATAGGAAAAGAAATGTAATCTCGACGGGTTGGATGGGAGCTCTTGCTACTTCCATGGCTTGAGAAAGGAGAAAAAAATTTATTGATTCAGAGGTTACTCATTTGTAATTATACATTTTTTTGATAATAAATTTATCAATTTTGCAAAAATCAATGTTATCCTATCTTTTTGGCTCACTTTAAAATCAGTATTTGCAAACATTTCAGATATAAAACTCAGATATCATTTCTCAAGTACATTTTTCTGTAAGTAAACTAGATAGAAAATGAAGGAAAAGGAAACACATGATTAGGCCTTCTTGTATTTCCTTTTCTTCCATTTTCTCTTTATAGTCACTTTACTTAGTGTATATAATGGTGTATAGTGTATAAAATAGAACAAGAATTTTAAAAAATCGAAAAAAACTTTTTTTCCCTGGCCTTAATTCAATCACTATAAATCTATAATTTTCGGGACCATCGGGCAGACAGGAGGGTGACTAGGCGTCAGGCCATCGCCGCTAATAAATGTATAATTAATTATATCTTATTTGAGAAAACATCAACAAACCTGAAAATTCATCAAGGGTTGTACTGTTTTATTGGGGAACTAAAAGGAGAGATGTTGCGTTAAACTGAAATTGGATAGTGTGTCCATTCATGTTTCCAAAGATGTAAAGCTCTAGGTGAATCAATCTCTTAAATATATTATCCTTAGTTGAACAATATATTTCAAAAGCAACTTTAACAAGCACAAAGTACTTCTACGATCAAAAACTCTGGTAAATAAAATACAAAGCATTTATTTATTCATCCAAATTAATTTTGTCTCCTTCAAAGGACTTCCTTCTCACTGTAACTCTCTTGAACGACTTCTATAAACTCAAAACGGCATCTACGAAGTAATTTCTACAATTAAGTGACCAGAATAAAGTCGGAGGGTGTTACATCTGGTGAATATGGTGCTTGTGGGACGGTATTTGTTTGATTTTTAACGAAAAATTGACGAATAATTATTGTGGTGTCTATTGGTGCGTAGTCATGATGCATTACCCACGAATTATTTTGCCAAAAGACTGGACGTTTACTCTGAACAAGCTTCTTGATGTTGGTAAAGTAATCTTTTCCATTGGTTGATGTGGAAGGCCTTTCTGAATGAGATTCAACTTGAACTACTCCCTTACCATCACTAAGGTCTTTGAAGTACTTGTAAACATTTATTTCTGACATAGCTTCATCGCCGTAACACTATCTTAATATTCTTAATTCACCAGAACAAGAAATTTCGTTTTTAAGCAAAATTTGATGTAAAATCTTTACTCTATAAATTTATCCATTTTAACCCTAGATCACTAAATATTAGTCTCATAGACTACATGACGCTGACGCATTAGCTGTTTAAGTGTATTCCCGTACTTCTCCGCTCAGTACCTTCCTGATTACGATAGGGTCATTACACTTGTGCGTATGCATTGCATCCGCACACATTTAACTAGCGAAATATTAGCGAAATATTAGTGAAAAGTGATTTAAGGTGAGTTATGAATAATTTTGTTTATTTATTGTTATTTTGTGTAAACAAACTTATTATTAATTGGTTGCAATTAATATTATAACTTTCTATAAGATAATAAAAAGTATGTTACTACATTTAGTGTATTTTCAAATACACTAAATTTGTGTATTTGAAAATGTTATAACGGCATTATTTTCTGTTTTAGATGGATTTGAAAAGAGATCAAGATAAAATCTTGCAGATTTTTAATGAGTCTGACAACGACGATGATGACCAAGTAATCGGAGGGTTACCAGATAAGCTTTCGGACTATCAATCCGATGACAACTTGGAGCAGGACTTGCCTGTAGGCACCGCTGAAAGTAAAGAAGACTATTCGGTCTCTTCTGCTAATGAGTTGAATGTTGTGAGATTCCACCAAAACAGAAATATGATCATAGATTCTGATGATGAATGTTACCTACTCTCATCTTCACAGGAAAACCTTGTAATACATCCAGACAAGGACTACATTTATGGAAAAAATAAACATAAGTGGGCAACTACTACACGCACCTGAAGTACCCGTACATACCTCACTTCAAAATGTTATTTATTCTATTTCTGGACCTGTTAATGAAGCAAGGGATATGTTAGAACCATTTTCATCATTTCATTTGCTTATTTCCGATGAAATGATTGATCAGATTGTAGTTGACACAAATTCTGAAATTGAGTTGAGAAAGGTGAAGTACAAAGGTTTGTCTCACACTAATTATTCAACATCAGCTAATGAAATGAAAGCTTTGCTCGGTCTCGTCTTACAATTAGCTGTTATAAAAAGTAACCATTTACCAACGCGAACGTTATTCGACACCAACCGAAGAGGCAGCGTTTTCAAAGCATGTATGAGTGCTGAGAGATTTCACTTCTTGCTAAGATGCTATCGGTTAGACGAAAGAGCTACCAGAAAGAAGAGCATCAGACAAGTTCGCGCTAATAAGAGCATTTTGGGAGAAATTAATTCAAAATTGTAAAAAATGGTATAACCCCAGTTTCTATCTGACGATCGATGGACTATTAGTTGGATTCAGAGGTCGCTGCCCATGTAGAATATACTTATCAAATAAGCCTAACAAATATCACATCAAAATTGTAACAGTTGTAGATTCAAGCTCCAAATATGTATGCGGTGCTACACCATATTTGGGTAAAGGTACAAATTGTAGCGAAAACATGCCTCTTGCCACGCACTTTGTGGAACACCTTTATGAGTTTTTCTAGGGAACTAACATAAATATAACCATATTTGGTTTACGTCCGTGCCACTTACTTCAGAGCTGCTTCAGCCTTCTTACAAATTAACAATAGTTGCCACATTACGCGGCTATGAACGTGAGATCCCGTCAGAAAAGAAAAACACAAAAACTAGGAATGTCGGCATTTCAATGTTTGGGTTTGATGATGAGAGGACCCTGGTCTCACATAAACCGAAGTCAAGTGGTTTTTTTCTATCGACAGTGCATGAACAGCCAGACATGAACTCCACCACAAAGAATCCTGAAATCACACACTTCTACAACAGTACGAAAGGAGCTGTCGCTATTATGGATCAGATCAGTTCAGCCATTAGCTGCAATAGTAAAATAAATAGATGAGCTTAATGTATATTTTATAATATTCTGAACCTATGCATGATCAATGCGTATGTTATATACATATCAAACATGGTTAGCCAACGGCAAAAACCATTAAAACGCAGATCAGTCGTGCAAAGTTTGACCGATAATCTTACTGAGCCGTGGTTGTCGGAACGGTACAATACTGTAACTTTGAGAAGAGATCCCAAGGCCAGTATCAAAGATATTTTAAAAACTGAAAGTGTTGTGTTAAGTACTTCTCAAGTACAGTCAAACAAACGCAAAATCTGCTCAGTTTGTCCGTACCAGAAACACAGCATGACCAAAGTTACATGCTACTCCTGCAGAAACGCGAACTCTTACTGATTCAGAAAAAAAGTTTCATTTTGTTAGTCATTATAACTAATTTTTAGTGACACTGTATAAATGAACAAGTAAAATGAAATGAAACTTCTGTGATAATTTAAGGACAATTTTCCATCTTTTTCTCTAAATAAGCAGTGTTTTAGTAAAGAATAAATTAAAGTATATCGTTTATGTAGTGAATAAATGAATGTAGTGAAGTTTCTACTGGTCGAGGATACTTGTCTAGTTGAAAACTGATTCTTCTTTATCAATATCACTTTTATGATTAACACAAAGTTATTTTATCTATTAGAATAATAATTTATAAATATCAGTCTTGTATTTGCTCTTTACAATTGGGAATTTATCAAAATCGCATCTCATCATTCCATTTTTCCCTGTCATTTATTTTTTCATTCTTCCTACATTCAATTTTCGTTAATAAGATTTTAATTAGAATTAAGATGTGTTTATTTTTTATCCAGTTTTGACTTAATTCTTTCACTTAGTGTTCCATTATTTAGCTTAGGTTTTCCACTTACCCTAATTTATTCGGAATCTCTTTAACTCATTTAAAATAAATTTAAGGGGATTTTTAAAATTCTATTAATTAGGATTTTATTACTCGCTCTCGTTTATTCTAATGGATTGGAAGTATGATGGATTTGCATTAGCACAAATTTATTTAGCCAGTTTTGTATGATGAAACTTTTGTGGGGCGTTTTTTAAAAACTATTTTGAAGAATATTATATTTTTGGGTTTCAGGGATTCAAAAGATATATAAAATATCTCTATTCTATAATATGCCAAAAGTAATGTTTTTTTTAATATACTTTTAAAAAAATAAGTTTTATTTTTTAAGAGTTAGTACATTTTTAATTTACAATATAATCTCTATCGTTATACACAGAGCATCCATTAAGTATCAGTACTTAAGATATATCTCAGCAACCTGTCACGCCATCTATTGACGAGCGGCATCGTTTGCTTGAATATTCCTGAACCTAACGAAACCTACTTTACAACGATCGGTTGATATTTGTTGATTTTATGACGTCTTGTTCACAAGCCAAAACATTTGATGTACAAATAAAATTATGGAACAAAGAGCTGTTATTAAATTTAACGCAAAACTCGGTAAAACTACATCGAAAACATTCTAGTTGATGAAGCATTCCAGTTGATGTACGGCGCTGATTGTTTAAGCAGAACAAATGTTTTTCTGTGACATAAACGTTTTTTTGAATGACAGAGTGTCCCCAGGAGATGACAAACGTGATGGGAGACCAATTTTAGCTCGTGCTCCCAAAATAATTGAAAAAGTTCGCAATTTTGTAGTAAATGACCACAACGCTTCACTAAAAATGATGGAAGAGGTTTTGAATATCGGCAAAGAAACGATTTGACTCATTCTTCACAAAAGTTTAAGTAAAACAAAGGTGTGTTTAAAGTACGTTCCACGCACGTTGACGGAGAAGCAGAAATCACTTCGTGTCAATCATTCCAGAGAGGTCGTCGCAGCCGCTAGGAATGATCAAAACTTCCTGAAATCAATTGTTACGGGGGATGAAACATGGTGCTTTCAATACGATCCAGAAACTAAGCGTCAAAGGGCCAAATTGAACTCGAAAAATTCACCACAGGCAAAAAAAAAACACGAAAAACTCCTTAAAAAATTAGGACAATGTTCATTGTGTTCTTCAATAGCAAAGGTATCATCCCAAAAAAGTTCGTTCCAACTGGTTAAACTCTCACTGGGCAGTACTACTTAGAAGTTCTGAAACGATTGATGTACCGAATTCGTCCAATTCGGTCAGAATATCGCGATCCAGACAGCTGGAATTTGCTGCACGATAATGCGCCACGCATCGTCACACATCATTAATTGTGCCTTATTTTTTCGCCCAAAACCAAGTCTGCGTGATCAACCACCCACCATATTTACCAGATTTAGTGCCTTGTGACTTCTCCTGGGTCCCAAAGTTGAAATTAAGGGTGTTTTTTTTTAAGACATTCAGACCATCCAAACCGTTTCGACGCGTGCTTTGGAGGTTATTCCATAAAATGAGCTGGAGCACGCATTTGAATTACTATTAAATCGATATAACACATGTATCGAAGCGAGAGGGGAATACTTCGAATAATAATTCATAAAAAATGCCAGGTATTTCGTTTTAATCACATTTTTCCGGATCAGTTCTGTGTTATATTGAAAATTGTTCGAGTTGTGTTCACTTCCAAGGCGTCAATAGTTGCTGATTTATCGAAATAGACCAAAGATTTAACATAACCCCAAAGAAAATAATCTAAAAGCATTAAATCACATGAGCTTGGTGGCCAATTAACAGGTCCGATACTCGAAATAATTTTCTCAGTTAATTGTTCCCTCAATAAATCGATTGTTGTATTGGCAGTATGACATATGGAGCCGTCCTGCTGGCATCACATCTCCTCCAGATCAAATTCTCTACGTAGTCGAATGACAAAGCCCAGCTTCCTGTGGACGGCTGCAAATTGATAAATTTGAATCTTCATCGACACTAAAATGCGTTCGGAATTTGTCGATAATTCGGCGAATACATCGCTCGGTTGGGCTATCATGTGCACCATAAAATGATGAATTGCTCTATAAGTTTGACTTATAGAGTTTGACTTATATATAATACTTACTTATGATGATGCTTGATAAGTTTGGATAATTTGCAATCGTTTCCACAGAAACATCACAATGTTAAACGTTCCATGATGATTTGCCAGACAATGTTGAAATTTATTGACTCCCCGTATGTAATACTGAACAAATATGTACTCATGAAATGCCACAGAATCTTTTAATACATTTTCTGAAAACTTCTTCACATGTTTCCAGAGTTTAATAGTTTTCTGAAGGTAAATTTTTACTCTTTTGGTGACATGTTTGAAACAAAACTATTTGAAGAAGCTAAGAATTAGATAAATCAAGATATAACAAGTATTTTGATATGTTAATGGTTAATGGTGCTTCAAGTGGTATAAATGATTGCCTCGTTCTGTTAAAACCACATTGGATGTGGATCCAACTCGGTTTAGATTTGTAGATTGAGAAAAGTGTGTCGGAGTGTTTTCATGTACATCAAAATCCATTCCAATTATTGCGATAGATATATTTCTCGACTCAATATTTAAGTACCGCATAAATTGACAGAGGACAATTTTATTACTAGCACATCGAGTTAGGATTCGTTTCAAAAACTCCAAGAGAGCCCATTATTCTCAGTGTAGATTAAAGAGAGTGTATAGAAAATCATGTGTGCACGGGAATGCACTACTGTTAATAGTTTTGAAGGCGGCGTTGCATCCAAACAAGATCACCCTCTCTATATGGTGGGATTAGATTATCAACATCAACCCTATACAACTCGTAGTTAATAAAATTCGAACAAACAATATAAACAAATCATCTGAAAGCTGGAAGAAATTCGTCTTAAACCATGATAAAACCAGATTTCATATGTATCTACCATCATGTAGATGTAAAAAGACTTGATTGTGGGATTCATACATCTTCCATATTCACCGGGACTTTTATATTATCACCTCTTTTAATCAATGCAGCATTCCTTGAACAGAAAAGCCTTTTCAGATTAGAAGAGCTTCCAAGTACGACCACTTTATTGGTTCTTCATCCATTAGCCTCTAATGTGGCATAATAAAGTTATTATACAAATGCAAGAAGTTGGAGATGACAATATTCTACATACAATCGATTTGCTCCACACACATAAGTAAATTATTTTATATTTTTTTATTACATATTGTCCGAAATTTTAAAATATTATAAAGCATATAATTATGGAACATTGTTAAAAAATCTTTTCATCCGATATTTAATTTAATTTATATTGTACAGATGAAAACTGATGAAAGCTTTAGAAAATTTAATATGATATCTACTGAGGCGGTTTAATAAAAGAATCTCATTTTAAACTTGGATTATTACGGTATAAAAGATCGTTAAATTTTGTAGAGTCATTGTTGTTAATGTTTAAGAACTGGGTCACTCACAAGTTAATTTCACTTTTCAGGAAAAAATTAATTTTTAAAATATATACCGTTATCTAGTTTTCATTTGGCCATAATATTTTTGTGGAAAATTAGTAATACTCCCTGCTAAAAAAAGAATTTAGGGGTTTAGGCATCTTGATACTGAACACAATGAATGGAAGAAAAGAAAAATACAGAATAAAACATGTGAAAATAAATATACAGAATAAAATATATGAGTTATGGTAAATTATTGTCATAATTTAGTAAATTAGGTAAGCCAACTAATAATGTCGTTTGTTGATATTGTAAAATATTTTATTTTAACACACAATTTTGACAAACTGTCTAATCCCATGTCCAACAAACTCCCATCTCTTTGACGGACTTTCTATTGACTTTTTTGTAAAACGTGGATGATTTTGAAGTAAAATATTCTTCGACTCTACTTTTGATAGCTATTGCAGTAAGATTATTTCTCCATGAAGAAAATGTTCCATAGATCTTAAAAGATTTGCCATTGCAGCATCAGGAAAATGCGATGAGTGAAAATCTTGCATTGGTATGCTACACAATAACACTTTTTCTATTAATGATTCCTGTGCCTTTCTGAATTAAACCTGTGTAATGTAAAACCATCTTACATTCGCGGATGATATTGTTCCCCTGTCACAAGACCCAGATGAGCTACGAGAACACATACGAGAGCTGCAAAGGGCGGGATAACCATTTGGTTTGAAAATAAACCTAAAAAAGCGTCAGGTTATGTTTAACAAATTTGCTGACAACCGAAAAATTTCTATTTTAGGAAGTGATTTAGAGGTTGTTGGCCACTACATATATCTTGGGCAAAGGATTTCAATGGAGAGTGAGGGAGGTGGAACCGCGGGTTAAGTGTGGCTAGCAGGCATTTGGCCGGCTCAATATAGTATTTAAGAGCAAACTCCCACTTTGTCTGAAGAGAAAGGTTTTTAGTAAGTGCGTGCTGCCTGTTTTAATATATGGAAGTGAAACATAGACACTGACATCACAATCAGATCAAAAGCTTCGGGTTGCACAGAGGGAAATGGAAAAGTGTATGCTTGGCATTACAAAGTGGGACAGAAATACCTGCATATGGATCAGAGAACAAACGAAGGTATGTGACGTCATTGGAAAGGCGAAATAATTGAAATGGAAGTGGGCAGGTCATATAGTGAGACGATGCGACGACAGATTGATCAAGGTAATTTTGGAATGGATACCGCTTGATCATAAACGCCCGCGAAGAAGGCCGAAAATGCGATGGACGGATGACATCACCAAGTGTATTGGACCCGAATGGCAGAGGAAAGCTCAGGTCCGTGCGAATTGGAAGCATGCTGGGGAGGCCTTCATCCTGCAGTGGATAGACAATGGCAATATAAAAGCTAAGGAAGTTCACCCGTGCTTTGCCATTCCTTCAACCACCATCCAAAGCGCCAGCAATCGTCTCCCAAGACCGGTTTCTGGCCTTAAGCCGTCATCAGTTGGGTTCAAGCTGGGCGCCTGAAGAGCGGATAAAGAAACGACTAAAGCTGAAGGAATGGCAAACCACGACGTGGAGCACGAGTGAACTTCCTTAGCTTGTTAATACTTTTCTTCACGGGCCAGTTCACAATTTTTCGATCATACCTGGTACTTACCCGAGGTTAGACGGGTCACAAACGGTTTCGCACAGTCTGACTGCTGCGACCCTTAACCACGGAGACGTGGTAACATGTGATTGGGATGGCGTGGCTGCATGTGATTGCAGCGTCCATTCGACATGGCCAATTTAAATGGCCTCGGCTTTAGTCGTTCCTTCTTCCGCTCTTCAGGTGTGCAGCTTGAGCCCAACTGATAACGGCTTAAGGCCAGAAACAGGTCTTGGGAGATGCTTGCTGGCGCTTTGGATGGCGGATGAAGGAATGGTAAAGCACGACGTGGAGCACAGGTGAACTTCTTTAGGTTTTGAATACTTTTCTCCACGGGCTCAGTTCACAATGTTTCGATTATATATACATATATATATATATATATATATATATATATATATATATATATATATATATATATATATATATATATATATATATATATATATATATATTCAGGGTGTTTTCAAAGTTGAGTTATTTATTTTAACAACTTGTAGAACTCGTAAAAATAAGCATTGTTACCAAAAATCATTTATATAAAAGTTGCAAAATAACGAAGTAATTAACAATTACAAAATTTGAAAACAGACCTGACTCTTTGATATTCTCGACCAGTGCGTTGTAAATACATAAAGTATTTGTTTACTGCTGATACTGGGTATGACTAGTTTTTTGTATTCTTTTGTATACGATCTTTCTTTTGAGTGCGACATTCGATTTGACTAGTGGTAATAATTCCTTAATAGTGTGTGTTTAATTTTTGGGTACTTTCTGCGATTCAAATGCCAAACGTTTATCAAAATATTGGACTAGTGGACATAATATAAACTTACGGGGAGTGCCAACAAAATGCAGCCGTAGCATATCGTTTGTACGCGGTTTCCTTTAAGAAATCATCCGGCTCCGCGGATGGTTGTAAATTTAGTTACAAGACTTCGCGATACAAAGTATTTAAAAGGACAACGAAGAGGTCACGCTGGTGACCTCCTTCACGCGAAATGGTAGAGATTGAAGAAAAAATTTTAGAAATTGTCGAAAACGAGCCAACAATGAGCACTAGGTCTATAGCAGGTCAATTTGAAGTTGGTCATAGTAAAATGTGGAACACTTTAACTTTTTCAGCACCTTTTCAGTAACTCCCATAAAGAGAAAACAGTGTTTTTCAGGGCAGTGTATTTTATGTAACTTAACTTGTAATACCCCAATAACAGAAATAAGAACCTAACTTACGGTTACCACCTTTCGGGTTTATGAACAGCAAGTACACCTATGTTTAAACAACACAGTATTCGTATTACACTTATGTATATGGTACAGTAGATGAACGGGCGATACTTTAATTAAAAAGATGTTGTGTTACAACAAAAAAGGAAGTTGGTTAACACTGTTCCATTCTTAATCACACATGATACAGTACTCTTTCATTATTCTTGATATTCAAATAACCCAATAAATAAAAATCATACAACCTTTAAATCTGGCGAGCTTGCTGGCCAAAGAATTTCATATCTGAAGAAAAGATGATTGAATAACAGTCTAACGGTTATCGATATCGCTTCACCTTATTATAGACATGTGTTCTTTAACAAGAGGAAACTTGATTAATTGTTATATTAAAAATGTCTCTATCAAGTGAATATTGCGGATTGATATAACTTAATTGAATTTTCACTGGCATCCTCGAAAATGTAAAGATGAATAAGAACAAAAAATGATATTGCATGCCGCACCATGACTCTTGTTCTGTCTAAGGGTTTCGCATGCATTTGGCAATGATTTTTTATCAAATCAATATCGATAATTCGTGAAAATAAATTTTGTTTATCCAGAAAACCAAAAAAATGAAAATGTGCTTAATCAAACATAAACAAATTGTGAATTGTTTGCACCTGGAATCTTTAAAGTTGGGGTTATGTTAAATCTTTGGTTTACTGAAATAAACCCCGAAATTATATCAAAAAATACGTGAGAAAGAGTGATCAATATTTGGGTCCACAGAATGTATTTCACCAGATGAAGCCGAGGGGACATTTAAACAACATTATTTGAGGCTATGGGAGCAATAGTGGCCGAACCCGCATCCTAATGGAGATACAATAAGTTTTTCTTGACAAAATTTTCTGAAAACGAATGAAATTCACACAGCTTTTTGATATGTATCGATTTATATGTAAATACAATTTGTGAATGCCACTGCTAAATCTAAATTTATTAGAATTTTCATGTTTTTGTGGGTTAGGCCACTATTGCTCTCGTAGCTTCATTTTCAAAACTTAATGCCATTATTTGTTATTCAGGATAAAATAATAATGACTTGTAGTTATCAGTGTGTCTCATTTTATATTTCTGGCAGTCTTATCAAAGAAACCATTATAATATGTTCACAAAAGTTACACAAACTAATACTTATTGAAATATTAGAAACACAACATAGAAACGGAAAATAATGGACACTAAACTGTATTAAAAATTACTGCTTATGGTATTATAAATTACACCTTCCTCAATCATATAAATTTAGTGTCAAAAGAAGAACCGGCCTAATATTTTCTCCCGAATACATATTTAAATACAAAAGAATTTCCTCGAAATGGAAAGTAAGCTTATTTTACCCTTAGGACCCCTTCCGTATTTTATCATTCTCCAGCATACAATAGATTTTGTCTCCTAGCGATACCAATTTAGAAGTAAAAAAAATCAATCTTAGAAATATTTTCTACCTTTAGTTTGACGATATTATTTCCACTGGATATTTCTTAGTTTCTTATGTAAAATGAAAAACTGGCAGTTTCTTTTTTATGACAATTTTATTTGTACGATAAAATATATATTTTTTGTTTGGCGTAATAGTGTTTTTATTTATATTAAATTGGTACAATAATGTATAATTATTATGTTGTTGCCTACTTCTACTATTTCGCAAACCTCTTTTGTTTTTCTTTGAATATTAAATGAAACTTCAATTAATACAACTTCACGCATGATTAAAAATCTGTTTTTAATCCATTTCAAGTTATTTTCTTCTTGTTGGTACTACTACCATATTCATATTGGATTTTTTCATGCCCTAACTATTCAGTGTTTTTCAAGCCGCGTATAATAAACTCGATTTTTTTTTTAATATTCTCAGTGAGTACGAATTGTGTAAATAAAGTAATGAGACTGGTGGCATAGTGTTTGATTTGACAATACTGTTGGCTCCCTAGAGTCACTTGGAGGTTTGTAAAAATTTTTTTCGTGAACTGGATTTTTCTAATCCTCTGAGAAGCAAGAAGTCATAAAGACTCAATCTTTTTTTAAATATTAATTTTATAATTAAATAATAAAATTTTGACAATGTACATCTTTGAAGATCCTTCATAAATAGTAAATAAAAGAGGATTGATGGATGAACTTCATCGGCGATTAATAGATCACTTCTATCTATTCGTTCTACTCTAAGAATGCATAGATCGTTTTTGTTAGAGCTATAATAAAACCATTCAATTATAAAATAGTCTATAATTAAAAAACAGTAGTAATTATTTTTAAAAATCATATCTTTCCTTATGTATAATCAAAATATGTTTCTTTTCAAATAAGGTTAATACCGTCAAACATCAATCAAAATACAATTTGTTAGATACTTGTTTTTGTTCTTTGCATTTGGAAATTCTCGGAACTCGCAACTCATTTCTCTCTACTCCCATACTTCTTGTTTTACTTTTTCATAAATTTAATTAAACTTTAGATAATAGAATTTCAGGGGCGATTTAAAGATGTTTGTTTTTTAATCTGTTTCAACTTAATTTGTTCTTCGTAGTACTCCCTTATTCCACTTTGGCTGTTCACCTTTACTAATTCTCAGTGATTCTTTTTTGTAATAAATTTGCCTAACAAACAAAATTTTAAAGATATAAAAATGTTATAAAAAAAATTACAAAGTAATTATAAAATTAACGTTAACGTTTCGGAGGGTAGTCTCCCCCCGTTTTCAAAACTGAACTAAAAAATAAATTATATTAATTTGTAATATATAAAGTAACGAGTGAAAGTAAATATATTTTTTTTTGTGTATATTAACGATACTTACATTGACAATAATAGATTTTCATGACACTGACATACTACCAATACACCAATATATATATATATATATATATATATATATATATATATATATATATACAACTACCAATATATATATATATATATATATATATATATATATATATATATATATATATATATATATATATATATATATATATATATATATATATAGGTAATGTTTACTGTGTGATTGTATATTGTACTGATCGTGTATTCAAATATTTAAATGTGTTTAATTGTATTCTTAAGAATCGGGGACCATATTAAATTTAAATCTACCGAAGGCATAGCAATACAGTTATTTTTATTTAAATTAATTATAGCGGTTTCTTTTAATAAGAACAGGTATTTTTGATATTTTTTGGGTTTTAGATAGTGGCGAAAAACCCAAATAAAGGAAAAAAGAATATATATATATATATATATATATATATATATATATATATATATATATATATATATATATATATATATATATGAACACGCCACAACCCTTCAGACATTACTTAATAATAACATAAATAACATTTTAAAAAGAAAACTACAAAAATATCATCTACAATATATCCACAAAAGAACGGAAAAAATCATTCAAAACACACACATATTTTGGTAAACCGTGTGAGAAAATTGAAAAATTCCTATATAAAAACAATGTCAAAGTAGCTTTGAAAAAAAACAACAGTTTAGAAAAATGGATCAAAGAGGGTAAAGCAAAAATTAACAAATAAAAATAAACTTGGGGTGTATCAGTTATATTATTGGTTATGTTTAAAAACATACATAGGACAAACAAATAGATCATTCAAAAATATAACAAAAGAACATGAAAGTAGTTTTCTTAATGAGAAACATAATTTTAATTATTTCTCAAATTTATTCAACTAAAAACATTGCTTCAATGGTGAACTGAAAATATTGCATATTCAAATTAAAGACAAAAACTGAACCCGCTTGAAAATTTTGAAATAAATCGGTTAGAAGATATAAAAATTCTCCTCAATGACCTGAACAATTAGCCCTTATTGAATTTGTACATATAATAGTCCCAAATATACTTTTTTGTGTGAACGTTTCAAATTTATACCGACTTTAACATTGAAATATTTTTCAGATTATTCTGACGAAGCTACAATGTTACAGAAACGAGTCAAATACAGCGCTTTCATTTAATCTCGAAATCCACGTGACCTATAAATGTGGATAATCAACATGACAAGTTGGTAATGATTAAAACAAAATCATTAATTTTCTTAAACCAGGACATACATTTATTGGCTTTTTTCAGTTTTTATAAATAATATTTTTCTTTGAATTTTATACACAGTGTAGTACTGTGTAGTACTGTGTAGTACTAATAATAAAGAAAAGGAAGGAAAAAAGAAGAGAAGCACTTAACTATACCCCCACTATGGTCTTTCCCCCTCTACGGTGGTAATTCCTACATTATCCAGTTCAAAGTCAGGTACAAATAATTTCATTTTTTTTATTAAATAAATATTAATTAATTAAAAGAGTAGGAAAAAATACAACATAAAAACGACATTTAAAACAAAAAATATTCTTAGATCTATATTAACGAAAACTAAACCAAACAACACACAACAGAATACCAAAAATGTGGTTTATAAAATTCCCTGCGAATGTGGCAAATTTTATACAGGTGAGACATCTAGACCGCTGGATGTTAGAATAAAAGAGCCATGAAAACATTCTTAGAAAGGCGATTTTAATAAATCTAGAATTTGTTAACACGCATGGGAATCGGGTCATAAAATCAATTGGAATAATTCCAAAACGGTATTGAAAGAATCGGTAACAAAATACAGAAGATTAAAAGAAACTGCTATATTTAACTTAAATAAAAATAACTGTATTGTTATGCCTTCGGTAGATTTAAATTCAATGTGGTCCCCGATTCTAAAGAATACAATTAAAAACATTTAAGTATTTCAACACACAATCACACAGTAAACCTCACCTATATATATATTTTTTTGGTAGTGTCTCATTGTCATTAAAAACTAATTGTTAATGTAAGTATCATTGACATACCCAAAAAATATATTTACTTCCTATCTTTTCAGAATTTATAGAAATTCCTATAATTTATTTTTACATTCGTTTTGAAAATGGGAGAAGAATACTTCCCGAAACATTAACGTTACAAGTTTGTATTTTTTAGAACATTTTAATATTTTTAAAATTTTGTTCGTCAGGTAAATTTATTACCAAAAAGAGTCACTGAGAAATTTGTAAAGCATTACTATAATCATGAATGTTGAAGTAGTTTATAATGTAATTTATAACAACTTTAACCTTGAGATTTAATGTACTATTCAACTTAGATTAATTCCAGATATTCATGAAAAGAAATTATGAGAAAATTGACAAGAAAGTTTTCAAAATTGTGGTCATTTATATTCATCAAATGTGGCATGATTTTAAAATTACCTTGATAATTATCGCCTATTTGGTACTTTTAACACTCTTATTCAATAATAAAAAGAAAAGTGAAATATCAGTTTTATTCAGAGATCACTCTTTTTTAGAACATAAGAATAGTAAATAAAGAAACAAAGTATATCATAAATGGACTAACCATAATGGTAGAAGATTGGTTGAACTATGTTCGCAGTTTAATCTAAAAATAATGTCAACCGTTTTTAAGAAGAAAATAACTAAATAAAAGACCTGGAGATGCCCAAACACATACATGGGTGAATTTCAAATTGACCATGTTGCCATTTCGTACCCCAATTATAAAGAGATTTTGAATGTTCAAGTCAGGAAAGGAGCAAATATAGACACGGATCACTACTTGACTAGAATCAAACTTAGCTTAAAACCTCGAAAACTTATTCAAAAGAGGCTGCTAATACCAAAGTTTGACCTAACGAAAATATAACCAGCCCTAACAGAAGAGCTTGACAAACAACCAGCACAGAACTGGCAAGAATTAAAACAAAACATTATTAAAACAGCCTTAAAGTTGGTCCCTTTACAAAAACGTAGAAAACATCCGTGGTGGGATGAAGTTTGCGAGCAAGCAGTATTAAGTTGAAGTAAAGCATTCAAAGATTGGAACAGTCAAAAAACAATAATAAACTATAATATCTTTTTGGAAGTAAGAAAAGAAACATTGAAGCTAATTGGACAGACTAAAAGAAAATATGAAAACAATCAACTTAATGAAATAGAAAAAGATTTCCAAAAAAATAACACCCGAAACTTTTACAAAACATTTAAAACTAAATTAACAGGCTATCAACCGCAGAGTCTATGCTTTCAAAAGGAAAACGGACAATTAGCTCTAAATAACCAAGACAATTGCAAAGAACTTGCGAAATATTTTGAACAAATACTAAACTGTCCTGAGCCCTTAAACAAATTAACAACACTAAACCCTAAACAAACAAACCCAGATTCATTACCACCGAATGAAGATGAAATAATTAGGCAAATTAAACGGCTTAAAAATAACAAAGCTTCTGGTGAAGATGGAATCACTGCTGAACTTTTGAAATCCGCTGGTCCAGGTACAATCAAGGAAATAACCAAAATTCTACAAGAAGTTTGGCGAACCGAACGGATTCTGGAAGACTGGAAAGATGCTCTAATCCATCCACTACATAAGAAAGGAGATAGAACGGATGTAAACATCTATAGAGGGATATCTCTTCTCCCAGTTTGTTACAAGATTCTATCTCAATGTCTACTAGACAGAGCACAGGGATAGTTAGAACCTAACATTGGTGAATATCAAGCAGGTTTTCGACCGGGCAGATCCTGCCCTGAACAGATCCTGAATCTAAAGTTGATTCTAAGACATCAAAAACTGTGTAATAAAAATCTCGTCTGTATATTTGTGGATTTCAAAAAAGCATATGATTCTATTGACCGCAAATCTTTATTCCGAATCTTGAAAGAACAAGGACTAGATCTGAAAACGCTGGCAATTATTAAAGCAACGTTAACTAACACAAGGTCAAAAGTTAAATTCATGGGTGACATCTCAGAACCCTTCGAAATTAAAACTGGATTGAGACAAGGGGATGGACTCTCACCAGTCTTATTTAACTGTGTTCTAGAAAAAGTAATACAGGAGTGGCGTGAAAAAAAGTCGGCAGTGAATATTGACCAGCCCATTAAACTGGGGAGAACCAACATCTAAATTGATTGTCTGGCATTTGCTGATGATCTAGCAATTTTAGCTCAAGATGTATTAACGGCACAGAAACAGATTGAAATCCTAAAAGAAACAGCAGAAAAGGTAGGACTCCAAATTTCCTTTCAAAGGACACAATACATAACCTGCAACAGACTAAGAACACCATTTCTAAAAACGAAATATGGTAACATCAGACGAGTCTCTCAATTCAAATATTTGGGTGAAATAATCATGGAAAATGGGTTGGAAAAAGCGGCCAATAAGGGTAGATATCAAAAAATGGAAACGGCATTGAGACTTACACAAAATATTTACAAATTTACAAATCTAAACACACAAAACTGAGACATTACAACACAGTTATTAAGCCAGAATGTCTATATGCTGCAGAAACGCTCATTTTGAATAGAAAGAGCGACATCGAGGACATTGAAAAGAAGGAAAGAAAAATCATAAGAAAAATCCTAGGCCCCAAACAAATAAATAGCACAACATACTGACTTCGAGAAAACCAAGAAATCAAACAATACACAGATATACCTAGCGATATGAGAAAAAGAAGACTTAAGTTTTACGGACACATCAAACGGATGAATCCGAGTAGGCTAACTAGACAAATAGTCGAATTTTATGAAAATAGGAGTAGAGTTAAAGTAGAAATAATTAAATTAATTGCGGCAATTAAAGAGGATCTAAGATCAGCAAATATTACACAAAGTTAAATTCAGGATAGAGGCTGTTTCAGACACAAGGTTAACGTTTGGAAGGTTGGCCAGAGAGAAAAATGCTTCCTACATTTTTGCTACTTGGTCTGACGAAAGGAAAAAAGCTGATAGCGAAATAATGAAATTAGTATGGGCGCAAACGAACGCTAATAAAAACAAACGCCTCTAATTGTACTTCGCGTGGTCGACTAGGGCCCATACGTGAATAATAATATATATATATATATATATATATATATATATATATATATATATATATATATATATATATATATATATATATATATATATATATATATATATATATCCGATTGGATTGAAAAATATTGTTAATGAAATGTATGTAAATACATCACCTAAATGATATCACTTATAAATAAATCAACATAAAAAATAAAAGTTTCTAAGTTTACTAAATTCGAAAAGATTTACCACTAAACACTAATCACTCTTTTAAACTTTTCCAGATGATTCAATTTTAGATTGAATCATTTTCTGATGATACTAACATGCTTAGCGAAACACTTAAAAAAGTTTAAAAAGTGATTTGGTGTTTAGTGGTAAATCTCTTCGAGTTTAGTATTTCACACCGAAGATTCCAATAGAAGAGTTGATTCTAAGTTTAAATACATCACTAGTCAAGTAGATTACAGGATTAAATGCTTTATATAAAAAAATTCTCTATAAATAATAAAGTGGTAATTAGACAAGAAAATTCTTTCATTAACGTTCAAAAAATATAAATGTTAATCGTGATTAAAATCTTATTGGTTAAACTTTAATAACATGCTGAAAGAATGGGAACAAAACATGAATGGGGAGAGTGGAATGATGAGTTGCGAATTTTGGCAATTCTCAATTATAAAGAACAAAAACAAGAATGGGAGATTATGTTGGCCTGATGCTTCGTGATATCAGTTTTATTTGAAGAAAAAGAAAATTACATAGTCGTTGTTTTCGTCATAAAATAAAGATTAAATTGAGAGAAAAATATTATATTTTGACTAATAAGTAAGATACTTTATTTTTTATAATGAAAAATCATCAACAATTTCTTATATTGATGTTGCGAGAGTTAAAAAAGCAATATATCATATAGGAAAAACAACAGAAAGAAGCAATGGTTCAATGAAGAAAGAGAAAATATGATTGAAAACAAAAACAAAGGAAGGGACACGTGGCTTAAAACCAGAAAACTGGAAGATTATAAGATATATAAAGAAATTAGAAAAGTGAACACAAAGCTATGTACAATAAAAAAGAATAATTGGATGGGAGAAATAATAAATGAAATTGAAGAAGAAAACAAGAAACGAAATATGAGTGCTATTTTCAAACATGTAAATAAGTGCAAAATAAAGAAAGCAACAGTAGTAATTGAAAATGAGATATGGGAAAAACATTTCAAAGAAATGTACGATGAAAAAAACCATGAAGAGGTGACGGGAGGAACAGACCTGGAGAAGGATCACTCAAAAATAAAAGAGCTGCTGGATGTGATGAAATGTGCGCAGAACTAATTAAACATGGAGGGGAAGAACTACATCAAAGAATCTACCAACTTATTTTACGGATATGGCGCGAAGAACACATACCTGATGAATGGAAAACAGGCATTATAATACCGATACCAAAAAAGGGTGACTTGACACAATGTAAAAACTATAGAGGAATTACATTGCTAAATGCGGCATACAAGGTACTTACAAACATATTAAAAGAACGACTGGAGATATACACAGAAAAACGTATAGGGAATTATCAACGCGGCTTCAGAAAAGGAAGATCGACAGTAGATGCCATACATATACTAAAACAAATCACGGAGAAGATATATGAACATAATATGGTAGCACATATAGTTTTTGTGGATTTTAAGCAGGCGTTCGATAAAATCAACAGAGAACAACTCATGGAAGACTTAAAAAGAATCGAGGTTCCTAGAAAGATTAGAAAGATTGATAGGTATGACAATGAATGAGTCTGAAGCAAGAATATATGCAGAACAAGGAATGACAAATAACATAAAAATCAAAAAAGCGGTTAGACAGGGAGATGCGTTATCTACTCGGCACTATTATTCATAATATCATTGGATAGCATAATACAGAGAATTGAAAATATAGGAACATTAAATAAACATCTTGTACAGATAGTGGCATATGCGGATGATGTTGCAATAATTGCTAGAGAGCAGAGAGAGCTAAAGCGCGTAATAAAAATACTTGACCGCGAGTCTAAGAAAAAAGGGCTGGAAATAAGTGAGCAAAAAACAAAGTATATGTACTGCAGCAGAAATGAAAGAATACTGAGAAATTTGGAGTGCGGAAACTATAAATTCGAAGAAGTAAAAACATTTAAATATCTGGGGGTCATAATAGATAGAAGTAATGAGGGACTTGATATAGAAGAGAAGATACATAAAGGATATAGAGCATTCCATAGCAACAAAAAATTACTGAAAGACAAGAGATTGAGCACAAGGAATAAATGAGGAATATACAAAACAATAATAAGACCAATAGCAACATATGCCGCAGAAACTGTAACACTCACAGCAAAAGAGGAAGACAAACTAAATATTTTTGAACGTAAGATAATGAGAACCATAATGGGTGCAAAGAAAGTGGGAAACAACGAGTACAGAAACATGATGAACTTTGAAATCGACAACTTGTTGGGAAGGGAAAACATAGTGAGAACAATTAAAGCACAAAGAATAAGATGGTATGGACACGTAATGAGAAGAGACAGGGATACGCCAATAAGAGAGATAACAATATGGAAACCAACACAGAGCAGACCTAGAGGGAGACCCAGGGTCAGATGGAGACAGCAGGTGGAGGAAAATATAAAAACAGTAAACGCAGAGGGATGGAGAAGACAGATCGCAGACAGGAGGGGATGGAGGAAAATAGTCGAAGAGGCAAAAACTCACCAACAACTATGAAAAGGGCAACAAGAAGAAATGTGGACTGATCCACCACACTAAAAGGATTTGAAGAGTTCCTTAGAAAGGAACAGCTACAATTTCAAATATGAAATGTATTAGCTTATAATAATAATTATATATATATATATATATATATATATATATATATATATATATATATATATATATATATATATATATATATATATATATGTATACGTACATTTGCGTTTGCTAAATATTGCTGGCATTTTAAAACTATGTTTTTCATGTAATTTCATAAAAAGAAATAACAAAGGTTAAGATCTGGAGACCTAGGCGGCTACGCAACTGGCTCTCCACGACCTACCCACTTATTAAGAAAAGTTATGTCTAAGCACTCTCGTCTAGCAACTCTCGCACTTCACGCCAAAAATGGGCTAAAGTTCCATAGTGTAAAGACAACATGTTCTGCCTAACATTCAAAGGCACATTTTCTAGAAAATCGGGAAAATAATTTTGTAAAAATTCAAAATAGTTTTCGCCCATTAAACGATCCGGCATGATAAAAGGCCGAACACACATTGGCGGAAAATCTATGTTGAAAATTTGTTTGCCTAGAAGCATGAGGATTATCAACTGACCTAAAATTGTGGGAACTGTGAATTCCATTTCGGGTAAACAAAGCCTCGTCCATAACCAAAATGTTTCTGGTAAAATTTTGATTCGTCTCATATTGGTGTAAGAGCAACTCGCAGAACTGAACTCTGTTATGGTGGTCTTTAGACTTAGATTTTCCCGCAATGTTGTAAACACTTTTTTTTTTGGCTCAGTTCAAGTTGCCGTGCTATTTCTCGAGTACTTGTCGAATGTAGAACGTTCAATGTATAGCTGAGATGCAGCATTGGAATTTTCAAGTCACTCTCCATAAATTAATAGCAAGTCAACTAATTCACTATTCTCAAACACTTGCGCCATTTCATCTTTCCAAAAATGACGGGAGAAATCCACATTAGAACTGACAAAAAAAAACACGATAAGAAAATCAAAGAAATGCATGATTCTTAAAAAAACGATACACATTAGTTGTCTTCTGTTTGTTTTGAGTTTGCGGGCGATCAATTTATTTAAATTACTTTAAGGGCCGTGCTTGAATTTTTTTAAATCTATTAAAGGCAGTAGCGGCCCAATTTTAGAGATGTTTAAAAAATGTTTATTTTATCGAGTTCTATATTCTGTTAAAAAAAAGTCTCAACTTAGGAATGATCGTATATATATATATATATATATATATATATATATATATATATATATATATATATATATATATATATATATATATAGCGAGCCATATAGCGAGGCGATGGGACGACAGATGGACCAAGGCAATCCTGGAGTGGATACCGCTTGATCGCAAACGTCCGCGAAGAAGACCCGAAAGCACGATGGACTGATGAGATCGTATTATCGATCGAAGTATATTGGACCCGAGTGGCAGAGGAAAGCCCAGGACCGTGAAGGTTGGAAGCATGCTGAAGAGGCCTTCATCCTGCAGTGGATCGATACGGGCTGATGATGATGATGATGATGATGATATATATATATATATATATATATATATATATATATATATATATATATATATATATATATATATATATATATATATATATATATATATTACGATAATTTTTTTCTGTCCCAAACATGAATAAAATGAACAACCTCCATTATATTGGAGAACAAAAAAATGCAGCTTTATAAATGATGGTGATTGGTATTATAAATGATGTACAAACAAATAAAAAATTCCACTTATACAGAGCCTTCTTTTAATCTCGAAACCCACGTGAGCTATAAATGTGGACAACTAACACGACAATTTGGTAACGGTTAACATAAAACAGTGGCGGCTCATGGGTTTTTAAAGTGGGAGGGCGTAGAAGAAAATAGTGCTACTAAAGATTTTTTTGCTTTCCCCTTCCTCCTTTTTACCTTTCGTGCTATTGAAACCCTATACAGGAGGTAAACCAGGAAAAAGAGTTAAAGGAAAGAAACTGAACGAAATAAAATATGGTTTTTGCTCTCCTCCATCACGAGCCGCTACTGATACGAAATCAGTAATTTTCTTAAACTACGCCATACGTTTATTGCTTTTCCATCAGTTTTTGTAATAATCTTTTTCTTACTACATTATTTCGTACCTAATGTAAAAATAAAATGTTAAAATAACTCCATGAGTGCAAATATTTTTTGCCATGGGAGAAAAAAAGAAGAGAACATATATTTTTGTATGGAAAATATTGTCGATGAAATGGAAGTAATGAAAATTATTTGTTTTAAATAAT
>JARFXV010000709.1:370000-410000 GCA_031761425.1 Cosmopolites sordidus | reverse complement strand
GTGTGAGGATGGCACAGTGTGCAGGGCGCGTACCCAAATGTTAGAGATTGTCAGAAGGTTTTATTCCCAGTTATATGAAGATCAGAGCCAGTCAGGGACAGCAATGCCCACGGAAGAACAATATATAATGCCAGATATTCTAGTCGAGGAAGTAACAAATGCTATAGAATTGATGAAGAACGGCAAGGCTCCAGGAAAGGATAGTGTAACTGTCGAAATGCTAAAAGCTGGTGGTCGGACGTTACATAAAACACTGGCAAAATTATACTCAAAATGCCTCAAAGAACAAAAAGTACCTGACTTATGGAAAAATGCAGAAGTGATCCTTTTACATAAAAAAGGAGCACAGGAAGATTTAAAGAACTACCGTCCAATAAGCCTCCTATCAGTGATGTACAAAGTTTTCACTAAGATAATTTCTAAAAGAATATTAAAAAAACTGAATGACGCACAACCAAGAGAACAAGTAGGATTTAGAAGTGGATTCAGTACAATGGATCACATCCAGGTTGTACAGCAGGTCATAGAAAGGCACAATGAATACACTATGCCACTGTGCTTGGCTTTTATCGACTACGAAAAAGCATTTGATTCCATCTCAAAGCATGCGATAATGGATGCACTGCTTAGCCAAGGTGTAGAGAGAGCCTATGTAAACCTATTAGAATCGATATATGATGGAGCTACAGCAACAATTCACCTTGATGATCTTGAAGTGGGAATTAATATAGAACGAGGTGTACGGCAGGGTGACGCAATATCGCCTATTCTTTTCTCGGCTGGCCTTGAAGAAATATTCCGTAAACTGGATTGGGAACAGGATGGTGTAAAGATCAATGGTGCAAACTTAAACCATCTTAGATTTGCAGACGATATTATTCTCATTTCACAAGACCCAGAGGAGCTGCAAAGACGCATACAAGAACTGCAAAGGGCTGGCGAACCATTCGGCTTGAAAAAAAACCTGAAAAAGAGTCAAGTTATGTTCAATAACTTCGCTCAGGACTGAAGAATTTCAGTTTTAGGAAGGGATTTAGAGATTGTGGACAGCTTTGTATATCTTGGGCAGAGGATTTCAATGGAGGGGAATACCGCCCGGGAGGTGGAACGGTGTGTTAAATGTGGCTGGCAGGCATTTGGTAGGCTCAACATAATGTTTAAGAGCAGACTCCCACTTTGCCTGAAAAGAAAAGTATTCGATCAGTGCGTTCTACCCGTTATGACATACGGAAGTGAAACCTGGACACTCACATCGCAATCAATTCAAGAACTTCGGGAAGCACAGAGGGGAATGGAAAGATGTATGCTTGGCATTACAAGACGAGACAGAAAGTCCTGCGCATGGATCAGGGAACAAACAAAAGTCTGTGAAATCATTGGAAGAGTAAAACAATTGAAATGGAGATGGGCAGGCCATATAGCGAGGCGATGGGACGACAGATGGACCAAGGCAATCCTGGAGTGGATACCGCTTGATCGCAAACGTCGGCGAAGAAGATCGAAAGCACGATGGATTGATGACATCGTTAAGTATATTGGACCCGAGTGGCAGAGGAAAGCCCAGGACCGTGAAGGTTGGAAGCATGCTGAAGAGGCCTTCATCCTGCAGTGGATCGATACGGGCTGATGATGATGATATATATATATATATATATATATATATATATATATATATATATATATATATATATATATATATATATATATATGTATATATGAAAATTTATTATTTAATGATATCATTATATATACAACTTAAATTATCTGTATCAGTTCTGATATTAATGGTATTATTTGTTTTTTTTTCTATAAATCATTTCTTTTATATTTCTTTTTTATCTTGTTTTTCAAAAGCCAAAATTTTCCTATCGTTAAAATTAAAGTTGTGTTTATTATATATAGCATGTTTTGAAAGGGCAGCTACGTTTGTTTCTAGATTTCTTATGCTTTTTTTATGTTCGTTCATTCTGTTTGTTAAATATTCTTTAGTTTGGACAAAATATGAACTTGGGCAATTTAAACAATCGATTTTGTAAATTAAATTTGTCGGTTCCATTTTGGGTGTTTGTAATTTTGATTTTTTGAATATATATATATATATATATATATATATATATATATATATATATATATATATATATATATATATATATATATATATATATATATGTATGTATATATACACATTCTCTATAAAGCGAGACCGCCATCATTAGAATCGATCAACGGATTTTCCAGTTTTCTGACAGTACCTTTTGTCATCTCGTTTCAAAAAACAGATGGAACAAAGAGCTAATATTAAATCTTGTTTTAAGCACGGTAAAATTTTTACAGAAATATTTAAATTAACGAGAAAAGTTTATGGTGATGATTGCTTATCCCGTATACATGTGATCGAAAAGCCAGATCGGCCAAAAAACAAAAATCGTAACAATAATTAATTTGCAAGAAAATTTTGGTACTCAATTTTCAATATAATAAAAGTCTAAACTATATGGATTTTAGAATTACCTATGTAGGTATCTGTTTAGTGGAGATAATATAGATAATGCAAATAGCAAGATTTTCATTTTAGGAGTAATAAATAGCAACAAAAATACTTTAGTACATAAGAAATCATTCGATAGGTACAACGTTTAAAAGGCTGTTTATTTAAAGTAAAAAAAATGCTGATAAGGAGAATCGTTCAATGACTTTGTTTACGTGTTTATTGAGAAAAAAATAAATACAAGAATTTTGGATAGGTAATTAACCTTGATGGTTGTCACGGAAAGGATCAGTAATGTTTTCAAGGCCAGATATAAATATTAAAAATTTTAAGTATTTGCGATTCATGTTCTGAATAAATATTAAATTATATGTGGAGAATTAAAGTTTGATAACGTTGGTGATTGATTAAAACAGCATTTGATTCAAAACGACGCCCCCTTTTTGAGCTTAAGCAGCGAAGTCGAGGATGTTGGTTCTGAAGACATGCTAATACAAAATTAATATTAAAAGAGCGTGGCTACTTTTGACAGCAGCGAATTTTAGCTGTGTTATTTCTTATCAAGGTTTCGGACTAGACGTTTGAAAAAAAAATTGATAATTTTTTTTGCTATGACTATTTTGTTACATTAACAGACTAAATATGTTTATTTATTTAGTACTCCGAAATTATGATATCGATTAGCTGGACATTTAAATTGTTTGAATGATAAAAATTAATAATAAATGACAAACTTTATCAAAACACATATTTTTATTATAGGAGGTGTATAAATAAACTAATGAGCCCGGCGGCATAGCGTTCGATATCGCAACACATTAGGAGGAAAGTTGTCTAACGTCTGATGCGTCTTCAGTACGATTTTTTACTCCCTAGAGTCACTTGGTGGTACGTACACAGTAAAAAAGGTTAACTTGAAGCAAGGAAACTATCATTTTCCTATTTAAAAAAAAAATATATAATCGTTTAGTTGGTCCAAGAAAATTGTTTTGAACATAATATTGTCATTTTTCTAACCAAGAAGTACATTTTGTCATCCAAGAGAACATTTTTTTTGGGCGAAAGAACAAAATATCTTGGTTGAAAAAACATTTCATGGCTTGTGAATTCTCTAATTTGAGTCTCTAATTTGTTGATTGAATGAGTCTCTAATTTCAACATATTGACTTCTTGGTTCAAAACAATAATTATTTTTAATTCTAAATAATACATTTTTTTGAACACGAAAATAAACTATTTAAATAACAATAATAAATATCTTGGATCGAGATAATAAAATTTGTATTGTGAAAAAGTTTTGTTTATGATAAAAAAAATGGTATTGATGGAAAAAATATTGAATTGATGGAAAAAAATTCCAGTAATCTTTTTTTTTTCTGTTTAAGAAAATTAAGTTTTTAATTATTATGAGTGTTTAAGTATAATTATTAAATGGATAACAATTTATTGGTATTATTTCATTTCGCACTGAAAGTAAAACTTTTAAGTTGGTAAGACTTCCTTATAGGAAAATATATTACTTAACACAAAATGTTTTTTACAGTGAATAGTTTTTATTGGTTAATCTAATTAATTTTTTTTCAGTTAAGAAAAAAATCAACATGATTTGAAATATTTTGCTATCTTTTAATTAAAACATTTAATCTTTAAATAAAATAATTATAGATCTTGCCTGAAAAATATATTACTCATATTAAGAATGAACAAATCTCCAAGTGAAAATATAAGTTTTGATTTAAGTGCGAAATATATGTTGACTAAAAAAAAAATGATTCAAGATTGAGTTATTAATTCTTGAGTCCAGAATATCTGTTTTGGTTTAAGTTTTTTTCCTGTGTAGCAATTCTATTCGTGCACAGGATTTTTCTAATGCGTTTTGAAAATGAGCGGGAATAATTTCGAGTAACGAGTGTTGCTTAAGACTATGCAACGAAAACTTTTGGAAGCACCATGTTTCCCTCCTCTTATCTTTTTGATCCTGCGAAAAGATTTTTGTAAACATTTTCGCGCAGATTTTCTTCATCCCTAATTTATTGGTCAAAATCTGATGAGCAATTGTGTGCGTCAATTTCAACTATTTTCCGAGTACGCAAATTCCGGATTCTATGAACATTTTCATCACTTATCGCAATAGAAAGTATTTGACTAAGAGGTTCATCTTTAATCGAGACTTGGTCTTCATACAATATTTTAAACAATCTGGAAAAATTGATCTTTGACATAACACTGTTTCCATTACCCCGTTGAAGTTTTGCAAAAGTTTCCGTCGCACTGTGCCCTGTCTGAAACAAAACTTGATAGCACAACGTTGCTCGAAATTATTCGAGCCATTTTCAGTACGAACTAGAAAAGTGTAGATTACGAAACTAATTGATACAAACCATCATGTGGCTTTAGGGTGTTAAAACTCACTCTAAAGACACATCAGACTTCCCTTCCAAAGGTTAAGTCTACAATTTTGCTAGATCGAACACTAAGCCACCAGTCTACGTCACTAGTCTCGTAAATGTATTTGCACATCTTGTAATTCAAAGCCGAAAAGAGAAATAATAAAAATATGAAAAACGGTACAATAAATAATTATTTTTCATTAATTCAATCTAAGTAATTAAAAGACATAAATTAAGAGAAAAATAATCAGATTCTCTGGGTGGGCCAGTTACTTGGAGTGAGACTCTGGAAAAACCCTGAAGAAAATTTTAAAGTTTTGTCACAAGGATGTTTAGAAAAGAAAATAGTTTTATTGAAATAAGATGAAAATATTTTTGAATTAAATAATTAATTACAATTAAAGAGATAACTGACATGACAATTACTATTAAAGCAACTTTAATTTACCATCTATCAAATACGTTCAATCAGACATAAAATAATTAAAATCGATAAAATATAAAATATGAATCTTCGGTAAATTGCTCAATTCGTTTTTGAGATATAATTAAAGAGGAGAGGAGAGATAATTAAAAGAGGATACTGGAAAATTCCCATAGTATCCAGGATACGGTCGAATTCCGCATTAAAAATAATTCTAAACACTCGGGCTTATCCTATTAAATTATTCTTTATGTATGTGCGGGAAGTCCTCTGTTAGAAACTTCGTCCGCACATTGAGAGATATAATAATATTTCCACAGGATTCGCTGGTTCGCGAAATGGATCTTGGTTATTGAATTAATAAGCAGAAGATACACATATATACATTTATTTTCTAAAATTCACAATTACTTCACTACACTTTTAATGGGCAATTTTTCTGTTATTCTCTTAAGTTTTGCGAGATTTGGCGTAACAAAAATAACTTGATTTCGGAATCAGAATCGACAGGGAACTGACTAACGTGCGATTTTCAAATTGTGCCTTGTACTGTTAATCTTCGCGTGCAACTCTTAAACGTGTGCTTTCAACTCTCACTCTTTTCTCGTGATTTCTCTCGAACTATTCACGTGTAATGGGTTAACCCGAACTCTCTTCACCAACCTTTCAACTCAAACTCTCGATTCATTCTCTCTCAGACTTCTACCTCGAATTCCCACGTAGCCCTGTCCACGTGATAAAACTATAAAAACCATCTGTTCCTGTCATTTCTTGGGTTTTACTCAAGTGCCTTACTTCGCCCCTTTACCCGCTACAGAGCCTTTCACTATCACGTTCCTCTGAAAGGATGTTTGTTTTTTCTGGTGCCAAGTGCCATTACCATGAATATCTACTTTAGGGTACTTGTATCTTTTATATTTATTACGAGTCCCTTTTTTATGATTCTCCAGAAATATGAGGGTATTTATTTTTCTCTGATGGTATCGTTTTTCAACTTCAATATGGGTCTAGACTTTTATTAATTTTGTATATATCTACATTGTGAAATTTATTTTCAGTTGTGAATGCACGAATACAGTGTGTCGCATTTAAGATGAAGACACCCCCACATTTTCGCTATTTGAAGGATACAAATTTGAATTTTTGTTCAGTCAGACAGATTGATGGGCGACGTTTTTTAAGATAGTGAACTGAATTCTGAACAGGGTCAATTCTCGATATTTTGTTTCGCGTTAGATATAACGAAAAAAGTTATTAGAAAAAATTTTTCAGGATGTTATTCTAACCCCACATGCTAAGTTTCATGACAAAATTCGCATTTTTAAATTTGTTATTAGTAATGTCAGTCAATTGTTACAACAGAATCGTAAAAGTATCGAAAAATGTATTCGAATAGACGGAGAACTAGTTGTGAGAGATCACATTTGATAGTTAATTATTTGTATTATGAAAATTATTGTTATATACAATATACTTTTTCCTAAATTTGATCAATTACCAAAAATTGTTTTCCAATAATAATAAAATAATTATTGCTTTGTAAGTGCTATTTATTTTACTGAAATATTTGAATACATGACACTATTGACAATGATCAAGTTTTTACTTACCATGGCATACTAATTATCAAATTAAACAAATAAACTTGTAATAATTTTGTGCATAGACCAAAATAATGAAAAAAATTAAAATGCGAATTTTATTATGTCCATGTATGTTATGTTTTAAACTGTAGCCCCCCCCCCCCCCCCATGCCATCTACCCAAAAACGGAACGAACCTTTTTATCAATCTAATATATACAAGAAGTTAACAAGCCCAGATCGTATTATTACTAGAAATGAAAACTATGAATGAAAATGATAAATTGACTACCAAGATTATTCCATCTGATACATTTATACTTTTTCCTTTGAAGTAACAGATAGAGAAAATCAATGAAAATTATTAAATAACGATTTATGGGCTCAAAGCTAACATGCAACATCGTAAACATATAAGAAAGTTGACATATAAGAAGCGGACCAAGTGGCGGACATTCGGGCGTTGTGCTATTTCATGTGTAACTCAAAAGTCATAAACATTTTTTTATTTCCAACATAGTCACCTTGCAATTCAATATATTTAGACCAACGACGTTTCAACTTTTTAATCTCCTCAATATATTGTCCAAATCTGTCAAATAGACGGTTGTTTCAAGTAAATCTTCGCCCGGCGAACTATATCCTCATGTGGAAATTCCTCGAAAGCCTTAAATACTAGGAATACTATGGGGTTTTTCAACAACAACCATAAACCTGGCTTCTGTACACACAGAAACATTATTGCGGATAAAAGCACTTTGTTCTTGGCCAGATGTTGACACTTATCATGAAAACTATCCTTCAATTCATCCGTAGTTAAGCTTAATACTCCCCCGTAATTGTCCTGCCTTTTGCTAAATAATTTATAATGTTCACTCGAATGCGTTTTGCGTGGCATCCATCGAGTGGATTTGGTCTATCGAGATGCTTACAATCAGCAAGACAACAAGCTTGCATAGCTTTAATATCATCATTTAATACAACATTATAGATTTTAATAAAAATTTACTCGGTTGTACCGGTTTTTGAGTGTCCTGATATTCATTCTTCAATTGATTACCAGCACGTTTATATTTAGCAGCCCACTTTTTTCAAGTCAAAACATTCAAAAACAAAAAGGAAGAACTCTTTCAAATAGAACCTGACTGTTTTTGTATGCCTGCCGGGGTTAAGTTCCCACTGCAATGGTACCCATTTTCTAGAGAATCTCAAAATTTGTTTGTTTTACTCTACTGCTACCAACAGCTATCTAACAAATCACTTGACAAATGTCATAGTCATTTAGTCATGCTTGCGTAATCTCTGTGCCAGGCAGACAACTTTTCGAGTAACCCTACATATATATATATATATATATATATATATATATATATATATATATATATATATATATATATATATATATATATATATATTGGTTTTTATCGACTAAGAAAAAGCATTGCCGTAATGCCATACTGAATGCACTGATTAGCCAGGGGGTAGACAAAGCATACGTAAACATATTAGGATCGATATATGATTAATGTAGAACGAGGTGTATGGCAGGGTGACGCAATATCGCCTATTATTTTCTCGGCTGGCCTTGAAGAACTATTCCGTATACTGGTTTGGGAACAGGATGGTGTCACCTTTATGGTTCAAATTTAAACCATTTAAAATTGCAGATAATATCGTTCTTTTCTCACAAGACCTAGAGGAGCTGCAAAGGCGTATACAAGAGCTGCAAAGGGCTGGCAAACCATTTGGCTTAAAAATAAACCTGAACCAGAGTAAGCTTAATTCAAATAAATTCGCTGAACACTGAAGAATTTCAGTTTTAGGAAGGGATTTGGAGATTGTAGACCACTTTATATATCTTCGGATATCATCCGGGAGGTGCAATGGCGTGTTAAATGTGACTGGCAGGCTCAACATAGTGTTTAGAAGCAGACTCCCACATTGCCTGATAAGAAAAGTGTTTGATCAGTGTGTCCTAGTTGTTATGACATACGGTGAAACCTGGACACTCATCCAATCAATTCGCATCGCATCAATATATATATATATATATATATATATATATATATATATATATATATATATATATATATATATATATATATATATATATATATATATATATATATATATATATATATATATATATATATATATATATATATATATTATAGTGCTTGGTTTTTATCAACTAAGAAAAAGCATTGCCGTAATGCCATACTGAATGCACTGATTAGCCAGGGGGTAGATAAAGCATACGTAAACATATTAGGATCGATATATGATTAATGTAGAACGAGGTGTATGGCAGGGTGACGCAATATCGCCTATTATTTTCTCGGCTGGCCTTGAAGAACTCTTCCGTATACTGGATTGGGAACAGGATGGTGTCACCATCAATGGTTCAAATTTAAACCATTTAAAATTGCAGATGATATCGTTCTTCTCTCACAAGACCTAGAGGAGCTGCAAAGGCACATACAAGAGCTGCAAAGGGCTGGCAAACCATTTGGCTTAAAAATAAACCTGAATAAGAGTAAGATTAATTCAAATAAATTCGCTGAACACTGAAGAATTTCAGTTTTAGGAAGGGCTTTGGAGATTGTAGACCACTTTATATATCTTCGGATATCATCCGGGAGGTGCAATGGCGTGTTAAATGTGACTGGCAGGCATTTGGCAGGCTCAACATAGTGTTTAGAAGCAGACTCCCACATTGCCTGAAAAGAAAAGTCTTTGATCAGTGTGTCCTAGTTGTTATGACATACGGTGAAACCTGGACCCTCATCGCATCAATTCAAAAACACAGAGGGGAATGGAAAGATGTATGCTTGGCATTACCAGACGAGACAGAAAGCCCTGCGCATAGATCAGGGAACAAACGAAGGTGTGTGACATCATGGGAAGAATAAAGTAATTGAAAAGGAAATTGGCCGGCCACATAGCGAGGCGATGGGACGACAGTTAGACCAAGGCAATCCTGGAGTCGATTCCGCTTAATCTCAAATGTCCACGAAGAAGACCGAATTCATGATGAACAAATGACATTGTTAAGTATATTGGACCCAAAAATCTCAAAGAGCCAAATCAGGAAAGTGTGCGAGATATTATGCATTTTAGGTAAGAAATCATTAGCAAGATTTTTCTGTGGATCGCTTTTACTGTTTTCTTTACTATTATTATTATTATCTTACTATTATTATAACTATTTTGGTTTCTTCTCGATATCAGTCGGTATAGATAGATCCTGAACGAGATTCACTTCAATCAAGAGGTATCATTACGATTGAAACTTTCTGATGATATAAGTCTGAAGACTAGCACCTGCTTGGAGAAAAACATATAGGCCTGATAGTAATCCTATCGATTGCAGATTATGTTTTATACGATTGATGAAAAGTCCTTCCTTTGCCAGAGAACTATTGGTATAATTTTTACTTCCTTAAACTTTTATATCCGTTTTAGTTTGAGTGCGAAATTTTAATATTTTTTAGCGTTCTATTTTTTGCAGATTGTGGGTAAGAATGCCTATTTCAATTATAGGTGCTTTATCTTCTTTCTTGTCTATAAGAACGATATTCGGCCGATTGAAATCTATAATTTTATCAGTGAATATAGGGTTGTCTCAATAGAGAATAGCTTCATTGTATTCGAAGACTATTTGGGGTGAATATTTATAGTGAGGCTTTGCTTCTTTAAGAAGTTTGTATTTTATTCCTAGTTGGATGTCAACTATTTTGACAATCAGGATATGTCTCGTCAAATATTCGTAATCTATAATTGCGGAGCATCTACCTGTAAGGTGCTGTATAGTTTCACCCTACCGAAACCATTTTCTGCGTTGGTCTAGCACGCTCCTTGAAAATGTTTTTTTGTAAGTTTGTGTTCTTTTTATCTTGTCTTGGATAGCGATAATGAATCCTTCAGTAGCTGGGTGCAAATATCCTTTTTTCAAAAAAGTTGTTGCAGCTCTGTTATTAATATTCTCGTCCTAGAGCTGGGGAGAATATCGTCCATGTTAACTGTTTTTCCAGCCATTGATCTTTAGTTAAGATATTCATTTGTATTACCGTGTCTTACTCCAAGCTGTACTTTCAGAGAGATGTTCAGAGGATGGAAGCTGACCTTCCTAAGTTTGACGCGTTCAAGTGTATTCTACGATCGCACAATACAAACGTTATTCAATTAAAAATTATTTATTATTTAGATAAATATTTTGAGTATTTCTAAGTAGTATTATCATAATTTATCTTGTTGAAAAAGAATGATTTGTTTTTACTTATCGTCCCGTACGAGATCGAGGTCTTGGAACTACTCGTTTTATTGCTTTTGGGTAATTTGTTACTAAAATCATTTAATATCTGGAATGATTATTTTTAGTATTTATGATTTATCTAAATATTTAATTAGTCTTTTACAAAGTTTTGGCAATGTAGTGTTAGATTCATAATGCCTCTTTGCCAAACATTAGCATCTTTATTGACAAAAAAAGGTTAACAGGTTCTTCCGATTTAAAAGATTGCCGATTTAAAATATATATATTATAAAATATATATTTAAAATATATAATTTGAAGGAATGTCCAAGGATGTGATGTCCGATAAGTAAAGTGGATGGGGCAATCGTGTCAATAGTTCATGCCAATCATACCAATCATGTCAATTGCGATATTACAATTGTAAATTAAATTAAATACTTGGAAGTACTCTTGGATCCTCAGCTAACATTTTGTAATCATGTCAGTTATCTACGTAGAAAGATGGGAAAAAAATAGGGTTCTTTAGACGTATATAGTCCATTTATCATCCTAGTCAAAGAGAATTGTATACAATACCATAGTTTTGTCCCATTTTACTATGTTGATATCATGTAATAAGAAGAGTATTGGTAGACTCCAAATACTGTAACTGTAATAGGTATACACCTATAGAGATAATGTTGCTGTCATTAGACTAGTTTTCCCTTGCGCGGGTCATTGAAGGGGATAACCTCCGATTGATATATAAAATAAAACATAATTTGTTGCCACATTACTTGAATACCTTTTTAGTGCGAAGAGTAAACATTCATTCTTACGATGTACGTTTTAAGAACTATTATAATGTACCAATTGTGAGAACTACTGGTCTCCAGAAGACATTGTTTTGCGAAGGTGTTTACCTTTTCAATGTTTTGTCTGCCACATAAAGAGCGCTTCTAATGTGCAAGTGTTTAATAAACTGTTAAATTATTATTAGAAACAATAGAGCGTTTTATCATTTGAACAGTGGTAATTATTGACTTTTTATTATATTTTCGTTTGTTACGATTACCTATCTTTGTATATTACCTTTGGTTTGTTACTATTAGCTGTATATGCTAAATAATGTCGGTATTTATTTATTTATTTAATTGAAGCTCAACAATTTATGTTGGATCCTCATTGAAACGTGTGGTCCTCATGAAACACGCCTTCAGCAGATCTAATCGTGAACAGCAGAGGTCGGTGTTGATGGTTTGGTTGTGTGGAAAAAGCTGAAAGTGTATGTAAAGCCTACCATATGTAAAGTATAATTTTCTTCGGATGAAGGCCGTCTTTCACCGTAACTGGAACCGCTGACGATCCAGTAGTATCAGCACCCATCGTATCGGCAGACATCTGCCTTACGGACCCTGGTGTATAAATCTTCGGTTATTATGGCCTTTATTTCATTGCCATTAGTTGTTGAAGGATGATCAGAGAGCCATGCCGGTCTTCAAGGTCATAATCTCCGCCGTGCAGCGTGGTCTCTCCAATGGAACCACCTTCGTAAACGGCACAAATCTAGTGTTTTTGTATTGTCAGCGTTCTTGTCCTTTTTGAGACAAAAAAGCATAATGTGGCGTAAATTCAAGTTGTCGACAGACATTTCTAACTTGAATCAATTTGACTAAATGAATGCAAATCAAAGCGAATATAAACGTACACTTTGTAAATATCACAGGAACTAATAATATATAAGTAAACGTTACTAATCCGACAGATTTTTGTTTACAAGCGTTGAAAGAGTAACTAATGGCAAATCCCTATAAACTTTCCGAACCACCCGATACGATTCTTCAAAGTTCTGCGCCGTTTTACATTCATCGCCTTGGAATTGGTTTCAGTAACTTGTAAAATTCCGATTCTTCGGTCACATTGAACGCAGGGATGGCAGTAACCTAGAAAGACTGGTGTTGCAGAGGGGTATGGAGGGTTTTAAATCACGCGGCAGACCTCTAAAAAATGAACATGACAAATTAAAGACCTAACGTAATCGGTTCATATCTCCAATAGTCTGGTGAGAAGTAGGTCGAACGGGCCGCAAAAGGAGTTTCCATAGTCCCTGATTCTTCTGTAAAGACGAATATGAAGGAGGGAGAGAGAACTTTAAAATAGTATGAGTTCTTTTGAATATATATGATGTACATACTCAAATGTCTCATGATCTCATTCCGACAATTTAATTATAAAAATTTCAGCATAATTATTCATTTCGGCTGCAGATAATGGTGTACAGCTATTGAAAGAAGTACCGCATTTGCTCACAGCGGACCAAAAACAACAACGTATTAATGATTCCGAGTAATGTTTGGAGCTATCAGATAACATTAGGACATCTGATGTTTGGAGCTGTTTAAAATAAATAAAAATATGTTTTCCATGTGGTATGTGACAATGGATGAAACCTTGATCCAACACTAGACTTCGGACTCAAATCGGCAGTCAGCTGAGTGAACAGCAGCCGGTGAACGCCATCTAAAGCAACCAAAAACGCAACCATCGACAGGCATCGGTCTTTGTATTTTGGGATTTTTGGGATACGCATCTCGAGAAAGGTAAAACCATCAATAAGGAATATTACATAGCGTTATTGGTGTATTTGAAGGATGACATCGCAAAAAAAAACCCCAAATGAACAAAAAAGTGCTGTTTCTCCAAGACTTGGCAACAATTGCTTCGTCATCCACCGTATTCTCCAGATTAGGCACCCAGCGACTATTTCCTGCTCTCAGATCTCAAAAAAATGCTCGCTGGAAAGAAATTTTTCAGAACTTTTCATGAAGAGTTAATTACCGAGACTGAAGGATATTGTGAATGCAAAGAGAAATGGTTCAATAAAAAAGGTGAAGAAGTGTTAAAAAAGCTTGTCAGATACGAGAAAAATGCAGAGAACAAAATGAAAGCCTATTCGTAGCCTTTTGTGGATCTGTTACAGGCGTTTGACTCCATCGACAGAATCATAATGTGAAAGCTTTTGGACATCATAGGATGCCCGCCTAGGCTGATGCACATGATACAACTTTTGCACAAGGCATGAATGCGAGAGTTCTGACAAACATGGGGAAACTGAGACTTTTGAAACTAAGAGCGGTGTTAAGCAGTTAAGCTGTGTGATTGCTTCGACGCTTTTTTTTTGGGTTTGTTGCCGCCATTATGTTAGAGGCAAATTGCCGCATTCAGTTGATATACCGTATAGAATGTTACGGTATACCGTATAGAATGAAACGGCCAATGTTATTGTGAATGTTCAACCAGTGAAAGAAATAGTATGTTTCTCGTATATGGGAAGTCAAATTTCCTGTTCTGTCGATCTGCGAGAAGGGGTTATATATAGAATAAAGTGTGCTGGTGCTAATTTTGGACGTCTAATAAAAAGAGTGTTCAGTTTACAATGTTATAATAATTTCCACCTGTATCGAGCTGAATCAGGGGTCCTGTATCGGAAGCAAATACAATTCGAAAGGTTTCATTAAGGCTGCCTCCAAAAAATATTGTGAATACAATGGGCTATTGAGGATGAGCCAGCAGTTTGAGTACAGAATTCCAGATCATGAAAACTTAGAATGAAATGGTTAGGCTGAAATGGTTAGGACATTGTCAAAGGATGGAGAATAATAGGATGCTGAAGAAGAGCCTCCATGGCGAATTAAAAAACACGAAACGAAATCTGGTATGTCCAAAAAGAAGATATAAAGACGTAATAAAAGCCGTCTCTAAAGAAGTCTACGTGAAATGTGTTCGAATGGGAAAAGACAGCAATCGACAGAACCAAATGGCGTGAGAAGGCATATAAAACTATGCAGCTCCATGAGAAACATAATCGCCAAAAATTCGCAGATAAAAGGCGGGCGCGAAAAGCCAAACATACTGAATCACGTGTACCAATTTTGTATCCTCCTAACCCAGCATGCGGAAGAATACTCACATCCAAATTTGGTTATCGGAACCGTAACTAAGGTCCTACTCGTATCGGGTTGACAAGCATCATCAGAGACATGACAATTGTTTTAAAAATAATATTCTGCAAATACCCTCCTCGGCTGTTTCTATAGATAACAATGTAAAATTTTGCAATAAAATTATATTTTCGGACGAAGCTCCTTTCTAACGATTCGCAGACGATTAGTGACCTGAAGCAAAAGGACTCTCAAATTATTGATGAAATTGAAGCGTAATTGTGCCCAATTGTTATTGATAATTTTACGCAAAAAATGACCATCTGTAGAAACAGCCCAGGGGGATATTTAGAGAATAATATTTTTAAAACATAACTATATATATCTACATATCTCTACTTTTTAGTAAGCAAGTTAGCGTGTTATGTTTCTAAAATTGTTGGGTTTATTTAAAAAGGAGATCACACTTGGGACAGTGTCTCTATACCAGCATAGACGACATAATAAACGGACATTCTTACAAATTTGGCAAAAAGCAACTCCACACAAATATCTATCTCATTGCCAAAACTATTTTACGCCGACACCGAACTGATGATGCATGGAATAATTTGTATATTTTGTTTGTTCCCAGTGACATTTTAGTTTTTAATACATACAGTTCCAATACAATTAAAAAATTAAATGCTATAACAGCAACACAAACATCATTAATATATTTGCACGGAAATTACAACATTTATTATCAGCATTTATTAAATATCTAATAGCTACTTCAAATGAAAATTTGTTCAAATCAACAGATAATGCCTATTTTCGTAAAGAGTAAATTGTAATATATTTAATGTTGGGATAGGGCAATGTTGAAATTTGAATTTGAAAAAATTGAAAATTTGGAAAAAAATGTAATTTCGACATTTACTGTCATTCGAAAATTTGGATCAATTTCATTTCATATAATGTTTAATTAACGCCAACTGATGAGAAGCAAAATATTTAATTTATGTTTGGAGGTGAACAGCATATATAATGCTGCGGAAGTAGCACCTTTAGAATACCGCTACGAACTACTTTTTAAATACGCTACTTTCTTCAAGTTCAGACCATTTGTTTAGACACACAAAATCTTCTTTCACCCTCTTTAACCCCTGATCCCATATACAAGTCAAATGATCAATTGCAGGTCAAAGATGTTTCCTACTATCACCAGAATTTGCTCTCGACGTTCCAGAAGGCATTTCCTTAATACCCCCATCTATTCGGCTAAGGAACTTTCCGATGCTTTACGTTGGCAGTCTGCTTTTGTGACTAAAAGTTTAATAGTCATTATATCATCAAAAATAACTTTTTTTTCTCTAATTTTACTTTACGTCATATATAATCTACATAAACGTAGTTCCAAGTACTTCTGCTTGTTTCAAATTAGTACGTTCGTTTTCAATCAAACAACGTTGTGGGAAGATTGTATCGCGTAGTTCCGACTGCTGAGAATATTCACCGTAGGATGGCGCAAGTTGCATTGAGAATTTGACCCGCCATCAATATGGTCAGTTGACTTGATCTTGCTCTATTCGTTTCTATTCAGCTGTCTACTTGAGTTAAACTCGAGCCCAGCTGACGACCGCTGTGAGACCAGAAACCGGTTCTGGGAGGTATTTGTCACGACGTTGTGGCGAGGCAGGTTTGAAACGATCAGAGGTAGATTTTTGTTATTCAAATATCTCTCTCCACGGTCCCACTATCTTGTGAGCATATATATATATATATATATATATATATATATATATATATATATATATATATATATATATATATATATATATGTATATATAACCAACTGGACACGTACTATACACCCGAGGTACGGAAAATGGACGATGTGGGAGAATTGGATTCCTCATCAAACGAAACCTGAAGGACAAAGAAGTGATATTTGAAAGTACATCTGACCGACTAGCACAATGCGTCATTCAGCTGAATAAAAAGTTTAGGCTTCAAATCGTCCAAGCTTATGCACCAACTATAAGCCATACTAATGAAGAAATTGAGGAATTTTATGATGATGTGACCCATCTTTTATACAAGAAAAAATGTAGGTACAAGATCCTGATGGGTGATTTTAACGCCAGAATTGGATCAACAAGAACTGGTGAAAATGCAATTGGCCCATATAGAACTGGTGAGCGAGAAAATAGAGGTGACAGATTGGTTGATTTTGTTGAAGGCAATAACTTTATATTATAAATTCGTTCTATAAGAAAAATAAAAGCAGAAAATGAACATGGAAAAGTCCATCACAAGTGAAATTGATTACATCATAAACCAACGTTAAAACAATATTTTGCAATTGTACTGTCTTAAAAAATTTTAATGTTGAAAGTGACCACCGAATGGTCCGAGCAAAAGTTAGGATTAACTGTCAAAGAGAGCTCGAAAGAACGGTGAGGTCAAAAAAGAGCAAAGTGGATTGTGGCAACTTGCTGGAGAAGGGCAAGGATTTTGAGATTGCTCTGAACCGCTTTGCTGTGTTACAAGATTCGAAGCAGATGGAAATATCAGTTCAATATGAAGAAAACACCAAAAATGTGATATCACCATACGGCTGCTCCAAGAACAGCAGAAGAAAAATATCTCAAACAGACAAAAATCTCAAGTGAGACCATTGATTTAATGAAGAAACGACGGACAATGAGAAATGCAGGGAGTTCTTTTGGCAGGGTCGAGTATGCTGAGCTTTGCAAAAGACACGCACCGGTTTAACGTGTAGAAAACAAAGGAATTAACAAGGCTAAGCAGAAGCTGAGAGAAAAAATAACGCAAATTTATGTCTTAATAGCGTGTGGATGGCACAGTGTGCAGGGCGCGTATACAAATGTTAGAGGTTGTCAAAAAGTTTTATTCCCAGTTATATGATGATCAAAACCAATCAAAGATAACAAAAGTTACGGAAGAACAAGTGTCGGATATCCTAGTGGAGGAAGTAACAAATGCTATAGAATCGATGACAAACGGCAAGGCTCCAGAAAAGGACAGTGTAACTGTTGAAATACTAAAAGTTGGTGGTCGTTATATAAAACATTGGCAAAATTATACTCAAGATGCCTCAAAAAACAAAAAGTGCCTAACTTATGAAAAAATGCAGAAGTGATCCTTTTACATAAAACAGGAGCATCGGAAGATTTAAAGAACTGCCGTTCAATAAGTCTTCTATCAGTTATGTACAAAGTTGTCACTAAGATAATATCTAAAAGAATATTAAGAAAACTGAATGACGCACAACCAAGAGAACAAGCAGAACAAGCAGCCACATAAAGCTGTTGCAAACATCCTAAAAAACGCCAAGGACAAAGTTAGACTGGAAAATCATGGGGTGTATGGTATATCTTGTTCCGACTGCAACAGAGCATACATAGGATAAACAAACAGACGAATATCGGCCAGAATACAAGAACATAAAAACGACTTAAAAAACAAACAAACCACTTCCGCTCTGTTCCAGCACCATCTACATACAGGACATAAAATCAGTTTTGAATAAGCCAAAGAAATAGCAAATATTGAAAACTACAAGGTCCGAACAATCAGAGAAGCCCTTGAAATAGAAGAAAAAGGTGAATTGAATACGCGAAACAACACTCGCAACATTCCAGAATATATTCCCCGATATAATAGGTGTAGTAAGTGTAGTAGGTGGGGTGCTCGGGTGATGTGAGATGGTGAGACGGGAGGTGGGTGTTTGAGGAAGGAGGTGGGTGTGGAAGGATTTCGGCTAGGCAATTTGGAAATAAGCGATTTCCATGTATTTGGAACTCTAAGACTGTCGTCCCTCTCGTTTAAGCAGTCTGGACGTTTTTCGATCTCAATTATCGAATTATGCGGGGTTTATAGGAATGTATAGGCGCTATCACTTTGGCCTTATCGAAATCTATTTTGTGACCCGTTTGAAGATGATCAACCCCCCCCCCCCCCCCAAATTTTGGGGTTCAAACCCCCCCGCCCCCCCAAATAAGCCAAATATTACCTAATATTATACCGAAAAAATACAAGGAGTGAAGAGAGTTAAATTATTACATTTGAATTGAATATATATCCGAACTAGTGGACGTTACGCAGAGTAACGCCATCTCTTGTCATTTCATTTCAAATAAGTATATTTTTGTTGTTTTATTTACTTCAAACTAAATCCCCCCTAAAACTAAATCCTGGCTACGCCCGTGATATATATATATATATATATATATATATATATATATATATATATATATATATATATATATATATATCACTTTATTTTGGAATTAATAAGAAGTATACCGGCTTAAAGATGGACCGTTAACATTTTTGAGATTTATTTTGATATGTCATATTTCTGATTTTTTTTCAAAAACATAATCGCGTTTAAGTTACTGAAGAGGTTGTTTTTTTGATTATGACATTCTGAAATGTATGCAAAAAAACACAGCTCAATAACACAGTCAACAAATTTAAACTTTTTTGCAACATTGGTGAAAATATGTATATATGAAGTATTTTGTAGTCCGAAATACGAAAAATAATAAGCTAATTACTATAAAACGAACATTTGTTTTGTTACAGGGGGTCGATGGTGGCGAAAAAAACGACATATTTTTACAATCTAATATCTAATTAATATAAAATGTGTTAAATCTATGCAAAGACATTACTGCGGATTATGTGTATAAAACATAATTGTCGCTATATTCATTTAGCGACAAAAACTTTAATTTTTTGATCTTGTGTTCAGTGACATCATGATATAAAGGAGAAGCAGATACTTGAATATGGGACGTACTGGCTATTTCTATGAAAATGTGTTGTTTTAATAACTACCTAAATGAAATACAAGAAAATCATTCTCCTCAATGTTACAAAAATCAAGTCGACCTGTGATTATTAACCTTCACTATACTTTTGGGCACATGATCTTCAAAGCGACTTAAAGGGTCTCAAATAAAGCAAATGTGTTCATGATTTAAAGTACGAAGAGTAACTGATAATAAAAAATAATGCCTTAAAAATTTTTATTGTCCTTCGTGACCAAATCCAAATATAGACCCATATCAGGTAATACAAATTTTCAAGTGCTATACCAAATCTTGTTTTTCTTTACGTTAATCGTTCATGTTTATTGTTTAAAATTTTGATGTAATCAGTTAATTATAATTTTTTATCAACTTCTTCAAATTAATGTCCAGATTTTTTTTGTATAAAAACGGACTAAAAAAAGACGAAAGTCATTGCTTGTGGTACAGTGATTACAACAAGGTAAGATAATATATTGTACTTACGGTATACAATAGAAATTTCAAAACTGTAACATTTATTTGTCGAAAATTATTTATTTTTTAAACAAATTATATATTCTTCATTGACATTTCTTAGAATATGCAACGTTTTGGATAAATATGACTTAAAAAACGAGAAAACAGTATTTTTCGCTTAAATCCGTCCTATCAGTTTATTTACAACTTGGGGGGCCAACAATGCTTTCTTAATACATTTAATAACGAATATTTTAATTGATTTCAGTATAGAGTTAAAAAAAGTATTATATGCAACACTTGTGTATTTAAAATTAGCAATTTTTACAGAAAAAGAACAAACTGTCATTGTTGCTTTTTTTATAATTAAAAATTAATCTACGTTACATTGTTAACTCTAAGAAGATTTCCATTGTTTTACTTAAACTACTTGGGAACATTTTATAGAATTTCTGGAGTTTATGAATTGGTGTGATTTTAATTATGGTTAAGAATCTTTGTCTTAAAAATTAATCCGATAAAAATAATAAAATAAAAACTACGACTACATTGATATAATATATATGTAGGGTGATTTTCTTAGAGCGTCCGAACTTGAAATTCAAATAAAACAACATCCTAATCAGGCGCCTTGAAACTATTTATTTTATGTGAAATAACATTCAATTGCATTAATGTCTGAAAACAACTTCGGTCAAATATTCGCCGCGGCTACATCTGATAAAACTCATTCTGTCAATCCAATTTCTGACTACTTTTTCAAGCAATTGGGACTTATGTCTATAATTATCCGAGTTATGTTGTATTCCAAGGTGTCAATATTTGATGGTTTAGACATACATAGACCAAAGATTTAATATAACTCCAAAGAAAATAATCTAAAGACGATAAATCATGACCTTGGTGGCCAACTAACAGCTCCGATCCTCGTAAAAATTTTCTCACTGAATTATCCCCTCAATAAATCTAATATTACGTTGGCTGTATAACATGTGGAGGCGTCCTGTTGGAACGACATCTTCTCCAGATCGATACCATTCAAATTCAGAATTAAGTAATCTTCGATCATCGCTCTGTAACGTTCCCCATTAACAGTAACGTACTTTCCAGCTAGATTTTTAAAGAAATACAGCCCAATGATGCTATCGGCATACAATCAGCACTATACGGTGCATTTTTCTAGATACAACGGCAATTATTGGATTATTTGCGGATTATTTTCACTCCAAATGTGGCAATTATATTTATTAACGTAACTTTTTAGCCAAAAATGAGCTTTATCACTGAACAAAATTTTGCGGTTGCCCTTGGTCAAATTGCAGTAGATATTGAGGAGTCCATTCACCGAACGTATGACGTAAACGATGGTAATGTCTGAATGATAATAATTTAGATAGTGGCGAAAAACTCAAATAAAGGAAAAAAATGCAAACGATGATCTTGCGGGGCTTGAGTCTTTAGACAAGCTGGATCTTGTAAGGGACCAGACAAATATCTTTATATAATTTTTTTCATATAATTGAATAACAAAGCCCAACTTCCTGCGAACGGCGACGAATTGATAAATTTGGATTTTCATTAACACGATATTTTGCGATATTTTCTTCGGAACTCATAGTCTATTGTCTTGTTTTTATTTAAATATCAAGCTCGCGAAATGCGTTCCGAATTTGTCGATAATTCGGCGAATATATCTCTCGGTTGAGTGATTATATACACCATAAAATTCACGAAGTGTTCTATACGTTTGGCACAAAGAGCAATGATTTTGATAATAAATTTCGACACTTTGGAAGCGTTGCTCTGATGTTAAACGTTCCATGGTGATTTGCCAGACTATACAGAATAATGTTGATACTAGAGGTACGCAAACTCACAGTTTGTTTGACAGCGACCCCTATCGGAAGCTCGGACACACTAAACAAATCTCTCGTTGTTTTGGTGCAGAAGTTGACTTTAAGCATTTTCATATTTAATGCGTTCTTGAATGGTTTTTGTCGTTCTAAAATTGTTCTTTTAATGTCATTATTGTAAAAGCATTATATAAACTATGTTTAGATAAAAGCCTAAATCAATCAATCACAAAGCTGAAACAAATTAACTCTCAACTCACTCTACTATAAAGACTGCTTATAAGTTGATGCGTTTTTTTATTTTAAGCTTCTGAAGTATTTTCTTGTTAACAGCTAAAATATAAAATTTTTAAAATAAATGCTATATAATTTTATTATCCTAAGTCATATCTCAGCAAGATATTCGATCCCTGATAGTATAACTACGTATTCATCGAGATCCATTACATCCCATTTCAACATATAATAATTTTTATCTTTATGTCAATGATTGGAAAATATGAAAACCGCATGCTATATGATCTTGACTGGATATTGAAAATAGCAGTTTTGAATCGAGTTCTTAGAGTGTCTCTTAGTTAGAGTTTTTAATTTTTGGAAAATGGAAAAAGTTACACTTACAAAATTCTGTTAAACCAACATTAACGCTTTTCGGAAGAATTATCATAAAAAATTGTGTGTTCATGATTTTTACATTATATAATTTATATAAATTCAGATTTATCTTCAAATTTCACATAGAATATTCTTTCAGTAATGCAATGAAAATTCTGGAATCTAAAATTTAACTTTTAACATCATAAATACGTAAATTTGCACTTGTTTAATAATAATAAATACATGATTGGTTGGAAGAATATCATATAAAAATAAACGTACCAACTTATCTATCATGTCAATACATTTACCGTAATATACATATAATACATATCTGTAACAATTTATATACTGTAATTTGTTTACAATACTTATAATAGTTTTTCAGTTCTAAATTGTTTTGAAATATCTCTCTTTAACAAAATACATATTTTTTGGAGTGTTGTTGTAAGTTATTGTTCTTCTTTATAATATAGCATGAGAGCCTTTTTGGCTGTTTTGGCGCTATGCTGCGTGGCAGGTATCCACGCAGGTGTTTATACCGATCGTTTCTTGGAACAATATAACAAAATTCACAATGCTGGAAATGGATACTTCTCTTCCCAAGGTATACCCTACCACAGCGTTGAAACCCTGATTGTTGAAGCCCCTGATCATGGTCATCAAACTACTTCTGAAGCCTTCAGGTAAAACTGAAGTATTTCTATGGTTCATAATTCGTGTTTTATCGTATTTTTATTCTAGTTACCATGTATGGTTGGAAGCTATGTACGGAGCCATTAAAGGGGATTTTTCGTCCTTTAACAACGCTTGGAACACTTTGGAGAAATATGCTATTCCCGCCTTGCAATCTGCTAATGGAGCTTATAACCCTAGCAGTCCTGCAACTTACGAAGGCGAACTAGACAATCCCAATCAATATCCATCACCTATCGACAGCAGTGTTCCAGTGGGTAAGGCTGAAGTATTGCTTTTGGAACCTACATAAGTTATTAAAATTTTCATTAAAATTTTCAGGTCAAGATCCCATTGCTCAGGAGCTCAAAAATGCATATGGATCAGACGTTATGTATTCTATGCACTGGCTCTTTGATGTCGACAACGTGTACGGTTTCAGCAATACTCAGGGTCAATGTGAAGATGGTTATGGAGGTCCTTCTTTGTTTAATACATACCAAAGAGGTCCCCAAGAATCTGTCTGGAGAACTATTCCCCAACCCACTTGCGACCAGTTTAAGTATGTTTAAGGAATATTTCTATTGACGCATTATGCTTATTAAAATTCATCTGATCTTTTGAAGATATGGTGGTCAAAATGGTTTCTTAGATTTGTTCACCAAGGACAACTCGTATGCACACCAATACAAATACACTGCCGCTCCTGACGCTGATGCAAGAGCTGTTCAGGCTGCCTTTTGGGCTGCTAAATGGGCTAGCGAAAAAGGACAGTACGGTGCCGTTTCCAGCACTGTGTCTAAAGCTTCTAAACTTGGAGATTATCTTAGGTAAGGTAAACATTCTTATTAGTAAGAATTAAATTTAAAATTGTTTTCATTAATTTAGATATTCTCTATTCGATAAATATTTCAAACGAATTGGAAACTGTGTTGGAGCGTGGGCTTGTCCTGGTGCCACTGGCAAAGGTAGTGCCCACTACCTTATTAATTGGTACTTCGCCTGGGGTGCTTCTTACAACGCACAATACAGTTGGGCTTGGCGTATTGGAGATGGTGCTGCTCACTTTGGTTATCAAAATCCCTTGGCAGCATATGCTCTTAGTAGCGATCAAAATCTTAAACCCAAAGGTGCCACTGCTGTTCAAGATTGGCAAACTTCATTAGAGAGACAATTGGAACTTTACGAATTTCTACAAACGTCTGAAGGCGCTTTTGCTGGTGGTGTCACCAACTCATGGAAGGGCAGATACGAGACACCTAGCTCCGACTTGTTCGCTCGTACTTTCCATGGTATGTTCTACGATTGGGAACCCGTATACCATGACCCACCATCCAACAGGTGGTTTGGAATGCAACCATGGTCAGCTGATCGTCTTGCACAATATTACTATGTTACTGGAAATTCCAAAGCCAAGGCTATCTTGGCTAAATGGGTTAATTGGGTCATTCCTAACATCAAATGGAACGGAGATGACTTCCAAATGCCCGCCAATCTTGGTTGGTCTGGAGATCCACCAAATGCCCACGTCACTGTCACCTCCTGGGGACAGGATTTGGGAACTGCAGCAGCCACTGCTCGTACTTTCAGTTACTATGCCGCTAAGGCTAATGACGCGAATGCTAAGAATGTCGCCAAAAGGATTTTGGATGCTTTACATAACAAGCATCAAACTGCAAAGGGTATTTCAGCACCAGAACTTCGTGACGATTACAAACGGTTCAACGAACCCGTCTACGTACCTAACGGATGGACTGGTAAATACCCCAACGGCGATGTTATCGATTCATCAGCTACCTTCATCAAGATCCGTTCTTGGTACAAGAAAGATCCCAACTGGGGAAAAGTTCAAGCTTACCTCAATGGAGGACCTGCTCCAACTTTCACTTATCACAGATTCTGGGCTCAAGCTGATATCGCTCTTGCCTTTGGTGCATATGGTCTACTTTTCCACGAATAAGCTGTATAATGGTTAATAGTAATAAATGCTTTATTTGACTTTATTATTTTTATTTCATAGCGGATAAACACTTCTTTGTAATCCATATAATTATATTTCTTCCAAATTAAAATAGTGTTTCCCAATTTATAAAAGGTGTCGCAAAAAGAAGTTTATTTTTTATATAGCGATATAAATAAGAGAGACGCCCATCAAAAAAAAAAAAACGTTTAGAAATTATTGAAATACACATTTTAGGAAATTAGTTTTTAAAAATAATGTTATTCAAATGTAAATTTATGGTCATGGCACTCATCTAAACGAACAGCAAAATTCCTTAAGAGGCTCGGCATATAATCTCTGGAATGGCTGCCATTTCTTGTCGGATATTTTATTTTAACTGCACTAAAGAAGCCCCATGAGAAAAAGTCCATAGGAGTCAAATCAGGCCTTCGTGGAGGCTAATTTATTTCACCTCTCCTGAGATTAATTCCGAATCCGTGGCAGAGACGTGTTGAAAGTGTGTAATGTTGCTCCGTCCTATTGAAACTATGTTTTTTGATTATAACCAGAAACGTTTTGCAGTTCAAGTACCAAGAAATTGTCCAACATTTTCACATAATGCATTGACTTACGGGCTGATTATTCCTCGCGCTGACATTGCATCCCATACAGTGACCTTAGACGAATCTAGGGGTTTTTGATGCATGTGTTTCGGGTTCGTTGCTCTCCAGTAACGACAGTTGCTTATTTACATGGCCGTTGAGACGGAAATAAGTCTTAAATAATTGTTTTGTAAAATTCCCGGTGTGTCAGAGACGGACGATTTTCTCCAAGAAACATTCCATACCGACTAAATTCCTAAACGCAGGGTTATCGACTGATATGTACCCCGCGCCCCTCACAGTTGTTGCGTTCGCGCAGTGTGCCAATAAAACAGAAACTTTCTTATGGTACATCTTGTACATTAGGGTCTTAATACAGTTGTTTTTATTATGACGATTGATACATAAGATATTTATTTCTCGCTTACATATAACTAAATTATTAAAATTTTTGTTTAAAACAAAACAAAATAATGCATGTTTTCAACAGACAAAAATTAATCAAATTATTATAAAAGAATAATATGCAACCAAAAAGTAAAAATAGTCAGAAATATAAGCTAATGATAACGAGAAATTTCAGCTTTCTATATACTATTCGGTGCTGTAAAATCTTCCATTAAAGAATCATGGTTTCTCTATTTACACCGTTTTTATGCTCATGCTATTTGGAGCGGTGTAGAAAAGTATTGTACTAGAGCGTCATAATAGCGACGTCAAGCTCTCCAGAAGTTCTGAACCATTTTCAAGGGCCTCTTAGTCTAGCGTTTAGTATGACAGGTAAGGTAAATGACACGTAGAATATCGCCCTAGTAAGCGACCTAAATACCTTAAAATTTCTAAAATTAAGATTTTGTTTGATTACACAGGTCAACAAATTTAAACTTTCTTAATTTATTAATGAAACTAAGAGTATTTGAAATATTTTGTAGCCCCGAATCCGAAAATGATAAGTTAAGTACTGTAAAACATCCGGTTTTTTGTAACAGTTTGGGTCGGTGGTGGGAAAGAAAAGAAAACGACATATTTTAACAATAAAATATTTATTTAATAACATAACATGTAAAGCATGTTAAATCTATGCAAATACATTACTGAGGATTATGTGAATAAAAATATTTTACATGAGATGTCATACAGTGACAAAAACTTTCACTTTTTCCTCTGGTGTTCTGTAGCATCGTCTCTATTTAAAAATCAGCCGTAGTCGCCCCACATAGGTGGGTTTCAGCGTCCCTAGTATCTTGCTTCCATCGTCCTGATGTCTTGGTGAAATCCCTCTCCTTGTTCGTCGCTTACTGCATCCAAATTTTCAGGGAAAAAATCCAAATGGTAGTGTAAAAAATGCATTTTTAAGGACATGCGACACCCTAGTATATCATTGGCTTTAAGAGTTCATCTGTGAGATTTTTATAGTTTTCATCGTTCTTGTTGCCCAGAAGATCCTTATTTGAGGTCTAATGAATATACCTTTTTTTAGTTTGGCATCACTTAATTGAAGACATATTTCTTTTAGGTACTTGAAATCATTACCTTCTTTATCCATGTCTTTAACAAATCTTTTCATTAGTCCAAGCTTAATATGGAGAGGCGGAAGAAGCACCTTTCTGGCCTATTTTTAACAAGGGGGCATATTTTATGTTTGGAGTACCAGGCTCAAAAGAAGTTCTATGAGGTCAATCTTTACTACTGTAATATTCCTTGCCTTGCCTTACTATTCATTACAGACATAAAAAACAGCAATATTTTGTACCAAAGTAATCCTTACCTTTGTACTCCAAAGTCAGGTAGAAATCATTTCAATTCCCCAAGGAGAAGCAGATACTTGAAAATGAGACGTGCTAGGTCATTTCTGTGACAATTTGTTTTAATAACTATCCATATAAAATGCAAAAAGCCAATTTGATAATTGTTATAAAAATCATGTCGACTTATCTAGATCCTGTACTTCGGTCGAACGGCAGCAGACGTTTCAGCCGATGCACTGATTCGGGCACATTTAACTAATCAACAGAATAGGATGCACTGACATCCACTATGCTCTTTGCACTAAATCGGTTTATGGTTACCTTGAAGTATTGCTAGGTCGGAAATAAAAGTGCCAGAAAATGAGGCACAATATTTTGAAAATAATGTCATTTAAATATCCCGCTCGGATTCGTCTACTGGAATGCTTTTTCAATAAGGTTCCTGAATGTTTCATTTGAATGTTTTCATTATTAAGGTCCAGAAATGTTCGGGATTTATTTCTGAAGACCAGAGATTTAACCTAACCACATAAAAAAGATTGTGATCGTGGTGGCTAGTTGTCAGTTCGCGAATTATCAGTTCGCGAAATAACGTGTCCAGTCGCATCGCCTTGTTGAAGGAAAACATTGTTTCTATCGTCATTTATCAGCTAAGGCCAAAGATATTCTGTTATGGTATTCCTTTAGCGTTCGCTATTAATACTAACCCTATTTCCATCATCGTGTTCAAAATATAGGGTTCTATCATTATTTTAACGTGTATTCTCTACATATGTAGCAAAATGCAAACGCAGAATGATTTATAAAACTTCTTCTACTTGAACACATTTTATTTCTATTTAACAACACAAATACAGCAATCTATATGACAGTACGTTTTAGGTTAACTTTATAACAACTCTTTCCTAAACACAAATATCATGCAAGGTCAACTTCGATCTACCCTGCACGGTGAGAACTCACAAAGTGGGTGTATCTAAAAATGTAGAGCAGATAGAGAAAAACTGATTTTATATTTAAAATTAGCGCTCCAAATAAGCTGAAATCAGTTCTAAAATCCTAAACACCAAAAAAAATATTTTTCTTGTAATGATTGACGATCTGCAACTTATTAAAATCAAACAAATACAGATATGGCACAGTGTAACTTTTTCCTGTTTGCTCGATTGAATAAACTGTGCTGTACTGACGTGCTCGTTTGAGTCCATAGAAACCATTCGAGATTTGAACTGTTTTGAAGATTAGACAAAATGTCGCAATAAATGTATCGAAGTGAGAGGGGATTACTTTGAACGAAATAAAATAAATTTGAATAAATATATACATACTTTGAGTTTTATTTAAAGTTACTTTACTTTTCGATCATAGTAGTATAAGTTGAGTTTGTTGAAATATGATACTGAATTGTCCAAACATCTATTATCAACTTTCAGAGGCGGCTCGTGAGGGAGGGCGTTGGGGCGCCGCCTCTCTAGCATTTAGCACTGTAAACCATTTTTCAGAGCAAAAACCCATATTTTATTTCCATTCAGTTACTTCCTTTCAACTCATTTTAAGATATTATTGAAAATTAAAATTTTCAAATGTGGAACAACGTCTATCGACCCATCACACCAAATAATGCGGTTTAGAAAAAAGTCCATCCTCTCGCCAAAATTTTTACATCGTTGGTCGGACGTTTAACTCCAGCGACCGTACACTAGTCATCTTTTCTCGTCGTTGGCGTTCCATATTTTGTTGGTTGCCAGAATTCGGGGGTTTAACTGCTTTCTAAAACATACGATTTGGCGGATACGGAGCGTTTGATATGTCTTGCGTAGCGTATTTTGTTCGCTTCGAATACTTGTTTTGATTTAGGATTTGCTACGTGTGTACACACTGAGTAGTACTTTTTATATAAAAACAATTAACTTTTAATTGCAAACATGAATATGTCTGATTTAAAACAGTTAACAATAACTAATTTAAGTTTTTTTCTAACTTTTTCGAATTTTCTCTATTGATTTGCAGTTACAATAAACTGTTTGAATGGTTTGCTCTTCGGGAAACAGTAAGTACCTACTTATTCATTCAAATGAATGATAAAGATAAAGATTTGGGCAACAAATAACAACCCATCCTCCAATGTCCTTCTCTATACGCCTACAATAGAAAATTTTAATGTTGTCTTGGTTCACCTCCTGTATAGGGAAATAGCACGAAAAGTAAAAAAGGAGGAAGGAGAAAGCAAAAAAAACTTCAGTACCACTATTTACTTCTACGCCCTCCCACTTTAAAAACCCACGAGCCGCCACTGTCAATGTTCACTCAAAGTATGAATCGCACACAGAATCTTTAAAGTTACTTAAATATTCTTAAAACATGGAAATTTGTTCATGATTTAAAGCACGAAGAGAAATTGACAATAAAAAACGATACCTCAAAAATGTTTTACTGCCCTTCACGACCAAATCCAAATATAGACCCATATCAATAAAAAATTGAAGTTCCATACTAAATCTTGCTTTTCTTTACGTTAATCGTTCATGTTTATTGTTTAGAATTATGATGTAATCATTTAATTATATTTTTATCAACTTCTTTAAATGAATGTCCAAATTTTTTTTTGTATAAAAACGGATTTGAAAAAGACGAAAATCATTGCTTGTGGTAGAGTGAATGAAACAAGGTAAGATACTTAATATATTGTATTTATACTATACAAAGTTCAAAACTACACATGTAACATGTATCTGTCAAAAATTAATTATTTTTTAAACAAATTACATATTCTTTATTAACATTTTTTAGAATATGCAACGTTTTGGATAAATATAACTCAAAAAATGAGAAAACATTAATTTTCGGTCAAATCCGTCACTCTTTCAGTTTGTTTACAAATTGGTTGGTCAACAACGCGTTCTCAACATATTTAATAACGAAAAATGATACATTTTACGAACAAGAAATTACAGAATAATAAATTGATGTCACTAAAATTTTAGTTGATTTATCCATACCGTTAAACAATACTTAATGTAACAGTTCCAAGTTGTGTGCAAACATTATTTCAAATTTGCAATTTTTTGCAGAAAAAGAACAAATTGTCGTTCTTCATTTCCCATATAATTAAAAATTAATCTACGTGATATTGTTAACTCTAAGAAGTTGAACTAATTGTTATTTTATAGAATTTCTGGAGTTTATTATTGGTTTTATTTTTAATTATTACTAAGAATCTTTGTTTTATAAGAACATATGTATGACCGGGAAAATTATTGCGATAAATTAATAAAATAAAAACTATAACTACATCGATATAGTTTACATATAGAGTGATTTTTTTAGTGTGTCCGAACTTTACATTCAAATAAAACAACTAAATTAAATGTTCGCCGCGGCGAACAAACGTATGACAAAACGTATTCTGTTAACTCAATTTCCGAGCTGTTTTTCAAGCAAATTGGAATCTTATGTCCGCAATTGCCCGAGTAATTTTGACTTACAAGGCATCATTAGTTGCTGGTTTACCGGCATAGACCAAAGATTTAACATAATCCCAAAGAAAATAACCTAAAGACGTTAAGTCACATGACCTTGATGGTGAATTAACAGGTCCGTTCCTTGAGATAATTTTCTTACCGAATTGTCCGCTCACTAAATCAATTGTTGCATTGGCTCTATGACACGTGTAGCCATCCCGTTGGAACCACATCTCCTACGGATCAATACCATTCAAATTCGGAATGAAATAATCTCTGATCATTATTCAGTAACAATACACATTAACGGTAAAGTGTTTTCCAGCTTGATTTTTAAAGAAATAAGACCCTATGATGCCACCGGCATACAATCCCCACCATATGGTGCATTTTTCTGAATACAACGGCAATCGTTGGATCATTTTAACTTTTTAATTTAATTGTTGTAAATGACGGTCATGCGGCTAGAGTTCTTACACAAACTGGATCTCGTAAGGCACCAGATCAAGATCTTTATGTAAAATTTTTCACGTAATTGAATAACAAAACCCAACTTCCTGCGAACGGAGACGAATTGATAAATCCAGATCTTCATCAACACTGCCAGCAACAGCGGAGATATTTTATTCGGAACGTTACAGTCTTTTGTCTTGTTTTTATTTTAATATCGAGCATGATTGGATCAATACGTCGCTCGGTTAAGTCTAACATTGTCCTCGAATCGACAGTTTCAGTTGAAAGGTTGGCGAAGAGAGTTCAGGTTAACACATTGTACGTGAATAGTTCGAGATAAATTATTATAGGAGAGTACGAGTTGAAAGTGACACGTTAGCAGTTTCACGTTGAGAATACAAATCGAGAGTTTGAACTGAAAGGTTGAAGAAGATAGTTCCGGTTAACCCATTGCACTTGAATAGTTCGAGATAAATCACTGGAAAAGAGAGAATTGAAAGTTACACCTTAGCAGTTTCGCGTTGAGAGCACGAATTGATAGTTGGAATTGAAAGGTTGAAGAAGAGCGTTTGGGTTGAACCGTTACACGTGTAAAGGTCGAGGAAGATCACGAGAAAAGAGTGCAACTACGACTATTTACGTGCAATCATTGCACGTAAATAGTCGTTGTTGATAGTTAAAAATTGCACGTTAGAATCAATTCCCTGTCGATTCCGAAGTCAAGATAAATAAGTATTTTGTTACGTGAAATCTCGTAAAACTTAAGACAATAAGTGAAAAATTGCCCATTAAAAATGTTAGTGAAGTAGTTATGAATTTTAGTGAATAATAGATTGAATTTTTGTAGAATGCAGGTGTATCTTCTATATATGTGTATCTTCTGGTTACTAATTCATTAACCAAGATCCATTTCACGAACCAACGAACCCTGTGGAAATATTTTTATATATCTCAATGTGCGGACGAGGTTCTCTCACCAATCACCAACCTCATCTCTCACCAAGATATTCAATCCCTGATAGTATAAGTATTTATTCTTAGAAATCCATTATATTCTATGTCAACATATAATAGTGTTTATTAATGCAGTTTTGCTCTCATAAGAAATGTGCCAATGATTCGAAAATATGGAAACCGGATACTGTGGGATCTGAGCAGGATGCTGAAAGCACTAGTTTTGAATCGAATTTTTAAACTGAGTCTACATCAATACAAATTTGCATTGTAAAGGCTGTATGTGTTGTATGTGTTGTATATGATGTGCCTGCGCGGCAATGTAGACGCTCTGACACAAACAGTCACATACAAATATTGTCGCCGCACAGCACGCACACGAACCATCTGTTGTCCACAAGATAATTCGAACAAATTGATCCAGTAAATCCAACACACACACAAAATTTTATTGGTGTGTATCCAACTTTAGAGTTTTTCTTCGTTTGAGTTTTGAATTATTTGAAACTGGCTTTATTTTTTATTGCACTTAAAAAAATCAATTAAACGTACATTAACGCATTTCGAAAGAAATGTTATATACATGTGTGTTCATGTTTTTTAAATTATATAATTTTTATAAATTCAGATTGAACTTCAAATTTTACGTAGCATATTTTATTTCGTTATTTTTATATATTTTATTTATATAAATTTTTAAAAATAATTTTTTATATTTATATAAATTTCGTTCGCATCTTCGTTACTTTTAAACACGTACAGTATCCAGTTGTTTCACAATAAGAAATACATGGTGGGCTGGAAAATGTAATACATATAAATAACTATTTATATATTATTGCGATACTTATAGTTTGACATTCTAACTTGTTTTGAAATATCTCTGTTTAACAAAGTATATATTCTTCTTTAAAATATAGTATGAGAGCCTTTTTGGCTGTTCTGGCATTATCCTGCGTGGTAGGTATCCACGCAGGTGTTTATACCGATCGTTTCTTGGAGCAATATAACAAAATTCACAATGCTGGAAATGGACACTTGTCATCTCAAGGTATACCCTATCACAGCGTTGAAACCCTGATTGTTGAAGCCCCTGATCGTGGGCATCAAACTACTTCTGAAGCTTTCAGGTAAACCTATTTATATATAAGTATTTCTATGGCTGAAAATTCCTGTTTTATCATTTTTTTTTATTCTAGTTATCATGTATGGTTGGAGGCAATGTATGGAGCCATTAAAGGAGATTTTTCATCCTTTAACAAGGCTTGGAACACTTTGGAGCAGTACGCTATTCCTCGCTTGCAATCTGCTAATGGAGCTTATAACCCTAGCAGTCCCGCAACTTATGAAGCCGAACTAGACAATCCCAATCAATATCCATCACCTATTGACAGCAGTGTCCCAGTGGGTAAGTCTGATGTTTTTCTTTTGGAACCTGTATATGAAATAGTAATAAAACATTATTTTCAGGCTCTTTGATGTAGATAACGTGTATGGTTTCAGCAATACTCAGGGTCAATGTGAAGATGGTTATGGAGGTCCTTCTTTGTTTAATACATACCAAAGAGGTCCCGAAGAGTCCGTCTGGAGAACTATTCCACAACCCACTTGCGACCAATTTAAGTACGTTTAATGAATATTTCTATTGGTTGCATTATCCTTATTAAAATTTATTTGATCTTTTGTAGATATGGTGGCAAAAATGGTTTCTTAGATTTGTTCACCAAAGACAATTCATATGCACACCAATACAAATACACTGCCGCTCCTGACGCTGATGCAAGAGCTGTTCAGGCTGCTTTCTGGGCTGCTAAATGGGCTAGCGAAAAAGGACAATATGGCGCCGTTTCAAGCACTGTGTCTAAAGCTTCAAAACTTGGAGATTATCTTAGGTAAGGAAATATTTTTATTAGTAAGAATTCAAATTAAAATTGTTTTTATTAATTTAGATATTCTCTATTCGATAAATATTTCAAACGAATTGGAAATTGTGTTGGAGCCTGGGCTTGTCCAGGTGCCACTGGCAAGGGTAGTGCCCACTGCCTTATTAATTGGTACTTTGCCTGGGGTGCTTCTTACAACGCACAATACAGTTGGGCTTGGCGTATTGGAGATGGTGCTGCTCACTTTGGTTATCAAAATCCCTTGGCAGCATATGCTCTTAGCAACGATCAAAATCTTAAACCCAAAGGTGCCACTGCTGTTCAAGATTGGCAAACTTCTTTAGAGAGACAATTGGAACTTTACGAATTTCTACAAACGTCTGAAGGCGCTTTTGCTGGTGGTGTTACCAACTCATGGAAGGGCAGATACGAAACACCTAGCTCCGACTTATTCGCTCGTACTTTCCATGGTATGTTCTACGATTGGGAACCCGTATACCATGACCCACCATCCAACAGGTGGTTTGGAATGCAACCATGGTCAGTTGATCGTTTTGCACAATATTACTATGTTACTGGAAATTCCAAAGCCAAGGCTATCTTGGTTAAATGGGTTAATTGGGTCATTCCTAACATCAAATGGAACGGAGATGACTTCCAAATGCCCGCCAATCTTGGTTGGTCTGGAGATCCACCTAATGCTCACGTCACTGTCACCTCCTGGGGACAGGATTTGGGAACTGCCGCAGCCACTGCTCGTACTTTCAGTTACTATGCCGCTAAGGCTAATGACGCGAATGCTAAAAATGTCGCCAAGAGGATTTTGGATGCTTTACATAACAAGCATCAAACTGCAAAGGGTATTTCAGCACCAGAACTTCGTGACGATTACAAACGGTTCAACGAACCCATCTACGTTCCTAACGGATGGACTGGTAAATATCCCAATGGCGATGTTATTGATTCATCAGCTAGCTCCATCAAGATCCGTTCTTGGTACAAGAAAGATCCCAACTGGGGAAAAGTTCAAGCTTACCTCAATGGAGGATCTGCTCCAACTTTAACTTATCACAGATTCTGAGCTCAAGCTGATATCGCTCTTGCCTTTGGTGCATATGGTCTACTTTTCCACGAATAAACTGTATAATGGTTAATAATAAATGCTTTATTTGAGTTTTTATTTCATAGCGGTTAAACACTTCTTTGTAGTCCATATAATTACATTTCTTCCAAATTAAAATAGTGTTTCCCGATTTATACAAGGTGTCGCAAAAAGAAGTTTATTTTTCACATAGCGATATAAATAAGAGAGACGCCCATCAAAAAAAAGTTTAGAAATTATTTTAGAATAGAAAATAGAAATACCCATTTCAGGAAATTAGTTTTTTAAAACAATGTTATTCAAATATAAATTCATGGTCATGGCACTCATCTAAACGAACAGCAAAATTCCTTAAGTCGGCTTGGCATATAATCTCTGGAATGGTTGCCATTTAGTGTTGGATATTTTATTTTACCTGCATCAAAGAACCATTCGTTTATTCATGTAAACTTTCGATTTCAGGTAGCCCTATAAGAAAAATATAAGAGAGACGTCCACATTTATTTCGTCTCTTCTGAAAATTAATTTGTTTGGAAACATTTAACGAACCCGTGACAGGGACGTGTTGGAAGTGTGTCACGTTGACGTAAAGTTTCGCAGTTCAGCTACCGAAAAATTGTGCAATATTTCCACATTCCACTCAGAATTGACGGTAACTGCGCGTCCCCTGCCGTCTTCAAAACAGTACAGATCGATTAGTCCTCGCGCTGACATTGCAGCCCATACAGGGGCTTTAGACGAATCTAGAGGTTTTTGATGCTTGTGTTTCGGGTTCGTTGCACTCCAGTATCGACAGTTCTGTCTATTTACATGGCCGGTTAGATGACAATAATTGTGGAATATTTTCAAAATTACTCATGTTATCAATAGACAATATAAAATAATAATATGCAACCAGAAAGTAAAAATACTCAGAAATGTGAGCTAATGATAAGGAGAAATTTGAGCTCTCTATCGGTGCTGTAAAATCTTCCATTAGCAGAATCATAGCTTCTTTGTTTACATCGTTTTTGTGCTCATGCTATTTAGAGCGTTGTAGTAGATTATAGTAGTAGAGTGTTGTAGTAGCGTTGTCAAGCTCTCCAAGTTCTCAACTATTTTCAACAGTTTCTTAGTCAAGCGTTTAGGATGACAGGTAAATGACACGTATACTATCGCCCTAGTAAGCGATGTACATTAAAATTTAACTCAGTTCTAAATCAAGAGTTTGTTTGGCTACACAAGTCAACAAATTTAAACTTTTTTGAGGTAACATTGATGAAAATAGGCGAATATGAAGTATTTTGCAGTCCTAAATCCAAAAATAAAAATGATAACATGTACAGTTTTTATATTAGAGGGGGTAGTAGAGAGGGTCTGTAGTGGAAAAAAAAAGAGACGACATATTTTTACAATCTAATATTTATTTAATATAAACATGTAAAGCGTGTTAAATCTATGTAAAGACGTTATTGAGGATCATGTGTATAAAAATATATTAGATGGAAATATCAGTTCAATATGAAGAAAACACCAAAAATGTGAAATCACCATACGGCTGCTTTAAGAACAGCAGAGGAAAAATATCTCAAACAGACAAAAATATTAAGTGAGACCATTGATTTAATGAAGAAACGACGGACAATGAGAAATGCAGGGAGTTCTTTTGGCAGGGTCGAGTATGCTGAGCTTTGCAAAAGACACGCACCGGTTCAACGTGCAGAAAACAAAGGAATTAACAAGGCTAAGAAGAAGCTGAGAGAAAAAATAACGCAAATTTATGCCTTAATAGCGTGTGGATGGCACAGTGTGCAGGGCAGGGCGCGTCTGCAAATGTTAGAGGTTGTCAAAAAATTTTATTCCCAGTTATATGATGATCAAATCCAATCAAAGATAACAAAAGTTACGGAAGAACAAGTGTCGGATATCCTAGTGGAGGAAGTAACAAATGCTATAGAATCGATGAAAAACGGCAAGGTTCCAGAAAAGGACAGTGTAACTGTTGAAATGTTAAAAGTTGGTGGTCGTTATATAAAACATTGGCAAAATTATACTCAAGATGCCTCAAAAAACAAAAAGTGCCTAACTTATGAAAAAATGCAGAAGTGATCCTTTTACATAAAACAGGAGCATCGGAAGATTTAAAGAACTGCCGTTCAATAAGTCTTTTATCAGTTATGTACAAAGTTGTCACTAAGATAATATCTAAAAGAATATTAAGAAAACTGAATGACGCACAACCAAGAGAACAAGCAGGATTCAGAAGTGGATTCAGTACAATAGATCACATTCAGGTTGTACAGTAGGCCATATAAAGGCACAACTAATACATGCCACTGTGCTTGGCTTTTATCAACTACGAAAAAGCATTTGACTCCATCTCAAAGCATGCCATAATGGATGCACTGCTTAGTCAGGGGATAGACAAAGCATATGCAAACCTATTAGGATCGATATATGATGGAGTTATAGCGACAATTCACCTTGATGATCTTGAAGTGGGAATTAATGTAAAACGAGGTGTACGGCAGGGTGACGCAATATCATCTATTCTTTTCACGGCTTGCCTTGAGGAAGTATTCCGTAAACTGGATTGGGAACAGGATGGTGTAAAGATCAATGGTGTAAATTTAAACCATCATAGATTTGTAGATGCTATCGTTCTTCTTTGACAAGATCCAGAGGAGCTGCAAAGAAGCATACAAGAGTTACAAAGGGCTAGCAAACCATTTGGCTTAAAAATAAACCTGAAAAAGGGACAGGTTATGATCAATAAATTTACTGTGGATAGAAGAATTTCAATTTTTGGAAGGGATTTGGAGATTGTGGACCACTTTATGTATCTTGGGCAGAGGATTTCAATGGTGGGGGATACCGCCCGGGAGATCGAACGGTGTGTTAAATGTGGCTGGCAGGAATTTGGTAGGCTCAACATAGTGTTTAAGAGCAGACTCCCACCTTGCCTGAAAAGAAAAATCTTCGATTAGTGCGTTCTAGCCGTTATGACATACGGAAGTGAAACCTGGACACTCACATCGCAATCAATTCAATAACTTCGGGAAGCACAGAGGGGAATAGAAAGATATGCTTGGTATTACAAGACGAGACAGAAAGCCCTGCGCATGGATCAGGGAACAAATGAAAGTGTGTGGATCATTGGAGAGTAAAGCAATTGAAATTGAGATGGGCAGGCCATATAGCGAAGCGATGGGACGACGGATGGACCAAGGCAATCCTAGAGTGGATACTGCAATTGATTGCTGTAATTAAAGAGGACCTAAGATCAGCAAATATTACATAAAGTGAAATTCAGGATTGAAACTGTTTCAGACACAAGGGCGTAAACATTTGGGAGGTTGATCAGATAGAAAATTGTACGAAGACTAAAACAACTTGGTCTGACGAAAGGAAAAAAAGCTCATAGTGAAAGAATTAAATCAATATGGGCGAACAGAAAGGCTAACGACAACAAACGCTTCTAACTGTAGTTCGCGGGGTCGAGTAGGGCCCATACGTGAGTAGTAATAATATATATATATATATATATATATATATATATATATATATATATATATATATATATATATATATATATATATATATATATATATATATATATATATATATATATATATATATATATATATATATATATATATATATATATATATATATATATATATGTATATATACATATTATTATAATATTCATTTTGTCTAAGGACAGATATTCAGAAAATTGTATCTGGCCATTCGCCGTCAAGACACCCAAACACGAAGAATAATAGAGGACCATAAACCAAATACACTAAAGGTCCAGCTACCATATGTAAAAGTAATTACGGATAGGACAGGCATACTACTAAGGAAACATAAGATCAGAACAGCCTACAAGCCACATAAAGCTGTTGCAAACATCCTAAAAAACGCCAAGGACAAAGTTAGACTGGAAAATCATGGGGTGTATGGTATATCTTGTTCCGACTGCAACAGAGCATACATAGGATAAACAAACAGACGAATATCGGCCAGAATACAAAAACATAAAAACGACTTAAAAAACAAACAAACCACTTTCGCTCTGTTCCAGCACCATCTACATACAGGACATAAAATCAATTTTGAATAAGCTAAAGAAATAGCGAATATTGAAAACTACAAGGTCGGAACAATCAGAGAAGCTTTTGAAATAGAAGAAAAAGGTGAAATGAATACGCTAAACGACACTCGCAATATTCCAGAATATATTCCCCGATATAATAGGTGTAGTAGGTGTAGTAGGTGGGGCGCTCGGGTGATGTGAGATGGTGAGACGGGAGGTGGGTGTTTGAGGAAGGAGGTGGGTGAGGAACTATTTCGGATAGGCAATTTGGAAATAAGCGATTTCCATGTATTTGGAACTCTAAG